>JAHIAM010007134.1:0-61989 GCA_021605205.1 Aegilops longissima
AAGTCTCGGGTTTTGGGTTCAACCTTGGGTTTCTTCACTAGGCGATAACTGATTTGCCATTTCATGAAGTATCCTTCTTGCCCTTGCCCTTCTTGAAACTAGTGGTTTTACTAACCATCAACAATTGATGCTCCTACTCGATTTCTACTTTACGCGGTGTCAAGCGTCGTGAATTGATCAGAGATCATCATGTCTATCCTTGATATGTTATAGTTCATCACGAAGCTCTAATAGCTTGGTGGTAGTTACTATGGAGAACCATCACTATCTCATCTAGAAGATTAACTCCTCGATTCAAGTGATTGTAGTACTCATACAATCTGAGCACATGCTCAACGATTGAGCTTTTCTCCCTTAGTTTGCAGGCTTAGAAACTTGTCGGAGGTCTCATACCTCTTGGCGTGGGCACTAACACTGAAATCCCAATTTCAGTCCTTGGAACATCTCATATGTTCCGTGACATTTCAAAAATGCCTTTGGCGCCTCAATTCTAAACATTTAACATTCATATGAACTATCACGTAGTGATGAAAGCGTGTATGTCGGATGTTACTTAACTTCCACAGAACGGCGTTCGAGGTTCAGCACATCGGCGGTGCATTAAGGACATAAGCCTTCTGCGTAACATGAGGACAATCCTCGGTTTACGGACATTGTCCGCATAATTGCTACTATCAACTTTCAACTAAATTTTCTCTAGGAACATATCTAAAACAGTAGAACTAAAGCGTAGCTATGACATAATTGCAAAGACCTTTTGACTATGTTCGTGATAATTAAGTTCATCTAATCAAATTATTTAATGAACTCCACTCAGATAGACATCCCTCTAGTCATCTAAGTGATACATGATCCGAGTCAACTAGGTGGTGTCCGATCATCACGTGAGACGGACTAGTCATCATCGGTGAACATCTTCATGTTGATAAGTATCTTCTATCGACTCATGTTAGACCTTCGGTCTTCCATGTTCCGAGGCCATATGCAATACATGCTAGGCTCGTCAAGTCAACCTAAGTGTATTGCGTGTGTAAAACTGGCTTACACCGTTGTATTTGAACATTAGAATCTATCACACCCGATCATCATGTGGTGCTTGAAACAACGAACCTTCATAGCGATTGCACAATTAGGGAACACTTTCTTGAAATTATTGAGAGGATCATCTTATTTAAGCTACCGTCGTTCTAAGCAAATAAGATGTAAAACATGATAAACATCACATGCAATCAAATAGTGACATGATATGGCCAATGTCATTTTGCTCCTTTTGATCTCCATCTTGAGCGCCACGATCATCATTGTCACGGGCATGACACCATGATCTCCATCATCATGATCTCCATCATCGTGTCTTCATGAAGTTGTCTGCCAACTATTACTTCTACCACTATGGCTAATGGTTTAGCAATAAAGTAAAGTAATTACATGGTGTTACTCATGACATGAGGTCATACAATAAATTAAGACAACTCCTATGGCTCCTGCTGGTTGTCATACTCATCGACATGCAAGTCGTGATTCCTATTCAAGAACATGATCAATCTCATACATCACATATATCATTCATCACATTCTTTTGGCCATATCATCACATGGCATATCTGCAAAAACAAGTTAGGCGTCCTCTAATTGTTGTTGCAAGTTTTTACGATGGCTGTTATAGGTTTCTAGCAAGAGCGTTTCTTTCCTCGCCAAAACCACAGCGTGATATGCCAATTACTATTTACCTTAATAAGGACCCTTTTCGCCGAATCGATCCGACTAAAGTGGGAGAGGCGGACACCGCTAGCCACCTTAAGCAACTAGTGCATGTCGGTCGGTGGAACCTGTCTCACGTAAGTATACGTGTAAGGTCGGTCGGGCCACTTCATCCCCATCCGATGCGCCGTGTGGTGTACTAAAGTAAAGTACCTTAGTACCCCGAACCTGTCTGCCAGGCGATCGCGGCGTCCCGTGGCAAACCTTGCAGGCGTCGCCAAGATCCTCGGCGGCTCCTTTGGAGCCATTCAAGAACAAATTAATCAAGACCCGGCAAGAGGATCTTGCGGAAGAATACTCGGTAGCGAAGAAACAAGGCCCGGCAAGAGGAGCTTGGGGGAAAGCTGTGGCGATAATCTCGGCGCGACAAGAACCTTGCCGCGGCAAAGCACTTTCGCCGTGGCAAGTGACCTCTCTTCATCGCTCCAGCTCACCTTAGCGTGTCACCAGGGGCTCTCCCAAGCTGCAGCGTGTCGATGGGCTGTGCAGCCAGCGAGGAACAGCGATAAGCGGCTGACAGGCTACCATCGTGGCAAGCGGAGGCGCTTGATGGTCCCTGTTACCTGTTGAGAGGCTTTGGGGCCGGGCATTGATGACTCTTGTCCCTTGCCGTCGAGTTAGGTATAGATTCTTACACTGCATGCAGGCGGTGTACCAACCTATGTTTTACTATTTTACCCTTGTCTACTTGGCACATGTGGTGACCTTGTGCCTATAAAAAGGAGGCCCAAGTGCAGCGTAGAAAGGTTCGGGTCAGCTCCGACAGTTGATTCTACTCATACGAGACCACACTCGAGGCTAGGTTTGTAGCTCCCATTGCTCCCTAGCAAGAACACAAGATAATCCACAAAGCAGCGGTGAGTATTATCTCTCCGGAGAGCTCGAAGCTGGGTAAATCTGCTCGTGTGCGTCGCCCGATCCGCTCTTTGTGCAATCTCGCCCCCTCCCAACCACAAGGGACCCGAGGTCCGTGGGTGTTAAATGGGACACGATCAGTTCTCCCGACATCTTTGGCGCGCCCGGTAGGAGGCGTCGAGGCTGTGAACCCGATCCGGCGGTCACACGAGCAACTTCATCAACATCTTCGTCGACATGGTGCGAAGAAGAAGTCTTCGGCAGCGGCCAGAGCCATCCGTCGAACCCACCACCACGGGCTGTCGGTGGTGGGGAAAGCAATAGCGGAGGAACCGGCGTCGTCGAAGAGCCACAATGCCGCCCGAGGTCAAGGACAAGGCAGCACAGGCGTCGGCGTCCGAGTCCGCACCGCGTCCGCCAGGGAGGCGGGACCGATAAGCGTCATGATGCTCCGCGGCACCATCGCTCAGCTGGATCAAGACCAAGCTGGAGGATCCGAGGCCCTCGAGAGACCGCATGCACCCGGCATGCTTTGATACAGGAAATGCGATCGCAGGCGGGATGCTACTCCTCTAACTTGGTTGGGAGTCGAGCACATCCGTTCTTCGCTCCGTGCGCCGTTGCCGCCAACCACACCAGCGGAAGCCTTGGCTGAAACTCGATTACTTCTGATTACCCTCAACGGCCGATAAGGTCGGCGAATGGAAGGCCACAATTCAAGTCTCGCCGGCCAGCAGCGGCGTCCATGACAACAGTGATTCGCAGCGGCGCGGCAAAGCGCGGCTGATGGCGGCGAACTTGCGGTGCACCCACGTACCTCCCCTTCGAAGGCCAAGATCGCCGACTCGCGGATCCACCTCGACAGCGACTCCACGGCGTCGCCGGATCCATGAGCTCGTCGCGACCAGCGCCAAGTTCTCCGAAGCGGCAAGAAGAAGGCGCTCTAACCCGTATCGGCAGCGGAAGAAAGCGTGTCGTCGGTCCGACCAGTAGCGCGGGCCCTTGTCGATATCGTGCGCCCGAGAACAGGCGACTTGCCGTCTGTGATAGGTTGCCCTGCGTTCACCGTGAGCTGCGGCAAGTCCGGTGGCCCGACAAGAAAAACTTCAAACCAGATGTGCGGAGAAGTATGATGGCAGGACACACCCGCCGGAGTTCCTCGGCATCTACACCATCGCGGTGCAAGCTGCGGGGGCGAGGACGACAAGATCTCGCCAACTACTTTCCTTGGTGCTCAAGCCAAGCGTCAGATCTTGGCTCATGCACTTGCCGGATGGCTCTATTTCTTCTTAGGCAGATTTGTGCCACCGGTTTGTTAGGCGCCTTCACGGTGACCACAAGCCTCATGGCGGAGAGTGATCTCCACCTGCTTGCCCGGAAGGAGGGAGTCTGTGCAAGTTCATCCAGGAAGATTGATCGAGTGCACTACAACATCGGGCGTCCACCTGCTGCGGTGATCGATGCATTCCATCGAGAATATGCGAAACCGCGAGATGAGGAGGAGATGGCGATGTGCAAAGTGAAAAGCGTCAGCGAGATCGCATATGGCCGACAAGTGTGCCTGCATGAAGAAGGAAGAAGACTCGGGGAGAGAATGTGGGGCAGAATCGGCGGTGAGGAGATCGCCCGACAAGGAAGAACCGGCGAAACAACGAAGGAAGAAAAACCAAGAAGTACTAGTTGTCGAGCAGTCCGGCAAGGATGGTGCACGCCAACAAAGCCAAAGGCTGGTGGCTCCGGCAAGGAGGTTGCCGTTGACACCGACCGCCAAGATGTGGCGACGCCGACAAACTGAGAGCTCCAACAAGCGATCTTGTAAGATCCACCGCACCAAGGGCCACGATCTTGAGCTGCAAGAAAGTCGAGCAACTTGTTGAGCTCTGAGAGAGCTGAATCTGGCGAGACAAGGAGAAGGCCCAAGAAGATGCAGGTGCAGCAAGTAAGAAGAGACCCGGCGGGGGAGGCGCCAGCAGCAAAGCCAAGCAGCGGCAAGGAGACAGACCTCCCGTGGCGCGACAAGGAAGAAGATGAAGATGAAGAGGATGAAGACATGGAAGGCGATGAAGCGGGCGAGCAAGAGTTTCAAAAGGCAGCGAGAGGTCCTTTGCGTTGGCGGTGGTGCTTCTCTGCATACCTCGCACCGCCAACTCAAACAATGGATGTGTGAGGTTAATGCAGCAGAACCCTCCATAGAGTCGCGCAAATCTACGAAGTGGTCCAACCGCCCATCATTTTTGACATTGAGGACCACCCTGATTGCATCACAGCGGTCGGTGCTTGCGATGTTGGTCTCACCAACCATCCGCAACCTCAAGGTCACAAAGATGTTGGTTGGCCGGGGCGGCCTGAACTGATATCTCTGCGGTGCTTGAAACTTCAAATCCATGACAATGAGCTCGAAGAAGCTGGTACATTCAAGGAATCAACCAGGAAGGAGCAAGCCCAAAGGGAAGATCATGTTGCGGTAACATTGATGGCGAGCTCAACTTCTGAGCTGAGAGGTCACGTTTGGCGTTGCTGATTTCCCATTGCCCTACAATGGCATACTTGGCCGTCCGGCACTTCGCCAAGTTCATGGCGCCTCTCATTATGCTTACAACCTACTCAAGATGCCCGGCCCGATAAGCGTCATTTCTGTCCATGGCGACAAGAAGGGCAGCTTATCTCTACCGACAAGATTTACGGGATGCGGCAACCGCCAGCGAGAAAGCAAACTACTTGCGGCTGAAGCTCCGGGGGAAGAAAGACCACCAAGTCCGGCAAGAGCTATGTTGCCCACCGGCAGCGCACCTCCTCGGGTGCTGCGCTACCGTCGAGCTTACCATCGAGCTCCACCGGCAAGTGCAAGAAAGGCGATGGCGGCTCGCGAAGACCAAGAAGGTGCCGCCAAGGAGGGCGGCTTGCGGTGGTACCTTCACCATCGATTGCCACGCTTGACCCTAAATAGGAAAGCGAGCTCGTTGCTTTCCTAGGCGAATGTCGATGTGTTTGCATGGCAACCATCGACATCCCAGTGTTCCCAGGAAAGTAATTGAGCACTACCTGGCTGTCTGTCCTCCACTTGGCCCGTCAAGCAAAAGTTAGGAAGCAGGCGTTGGGCGTAAAGTTCATAGCGAAGAAATCAAGAAGTTGGAAGCAAGCGGGACTTGTCGAAGTACTTCATCCCGTGGTTGGCCAATCCGGTGGTTATGCATAAGGCTAATGGGAAATGGAGACTTTGTATTGACTTCGATGTTAATAAAGCTTGTCCCAAAGACCCATTTCCCTTGCAGCGTATCGACCAGATTGTTGACTCCACGGCTGGATGTGATCTGCTTTCATTTCTTGATGCATATTCAGGATATCATCAGATCTTCATGGCGAAGAGGATGAAGAAAACCGCGTTCATTACACCATGTGGCACGTCTTTGCTTCATCTGAATGCCTTTCGGTTTAAGAATGCTGGTTCAACCTTTGCAAGAGTAGTCCATGATGCCTTTGAGCCGCGGATACGCGAAATGTAGAAGCTTACATGGATGACATAGTGGTCAAGAGCAAGGACAAAGCAACTCTGATTCAGGATTTGGATGAGGCGTTTGCAAATCTCGCAAGATCAACCTCAAGCTCAACCCGAGAAGTGCGTGTTTGGAGTCCCTTCCGGCAAGCTTCTCGGGTTCTTTGTATCTCAGCGGGAATCGAAGCCAATCCCGACAAGATCAAGGCCATTGAGCAGATCGAAGCACCAAAGCGCGTCAAGGATGTCGAGAAGACTTGCGGTTCGTGGCTTCTCGGCAGTTCATCTCTAAAGTCGCTGAGCAGCGCCTGCCGTTTTCAAGATTTTGAAAAAGGCAGGTCAATGAAATGGACTCGAAGCGGAGGCTGCGCTGCAGGACTTGAAGAGATACTGTCCTCCGCTCAATACTTGTCGCACCTAGGCCACAAGAGAAGTTGCTGCTGTATATAGCGGCAACCAATCAGAAATGGTTAGTGTTGCGTTAGTAGCATAGAGGAGGCAGATGATGCCCGACAGCAAAGGCGAGCGCGCACCGGCGACAAGCAAGGGAAGCCGCCGTCAAGCTCTGGTCCCGACAAGGACGGATCAGCGCAGGGTTGCGACAAGATCTGAGAAGAAGATGGTGCAGCGCCCGATCTATTTTGTCGGTTCCCTTCTGCGGGGGCTAGGTCAAGGTACTCTGGTGTGCAGAAGTTGCTTTTCGGCCTCCTCATGGCCTCGAAAGCTGCGCCATTACCCAAGCACATGAGATAACAGTTGTCACTCGCTTTCCGTTGAAAAGGATATTGCAAAATCCAAAAGCAACAGGCAGAATCGTCGAGTGGGCACTGGAACTGTCAAGCTTTGGTCTCAAGTTTGAAAGCACTTCAACTATCGAGGAAGCGAGCATTGGCGGAATTCATAGCTGAGTGGGCGTAGCGCAAGATGAAGAAATTCGAGGCGAGCATCCCGTCAAAGAGGCAAATAAAGAGTGGCTGATGTACTTTGATGGTGCTTTCTCGCTGCAAAGGCGCCCGGTGCGGCGTGCTACCTATCGCACCAGGAGGCATCTCAAGTACATAGTCCGGATGCACTTTCCCAAGGAACAAGCAACAAACAATCTTTGCAGAGTATGAAGGTTTGCTTGCGGTCTCGAGATGCGGTAGACCTTGGGATCAAGAAGCTCATTGTCGGGGGGACTCACAACATGCGTCCGGCAAGTAAATAAAGATTATCAAAAGTCCGTTGATGGAAGCCTCGTCGATGAAGTGAGAAAGCTAGAAGAGCACTTTGAAGGCTTGCAAATGGAACACGTTCTGTTGGAAATATGCCCTAGAGGCAATAATAAAAGCATTATTATTATATTTCCTTGTTCATGATAATTGTCTTTTATTCATGCTATAACTGTATTATCCGGAAATCGTAATACGTGTGAATACATAGACTACAATCGTCCTAGTAAGCCTCTAGTTGACTAGCTCGTTGGTCAATAGATAGTCATGGTTTCGACTATGGACATTAGATGTCATTGACAAGCGGGATCACGTCATTAGGAGAATGGCGTGATGGACAAACAATCTAAGCATAGCACAAAGATCGTGTAGTTCGTTTTGCTAGAGCTTTTCCAATGTCAAGTATCTCTTCCTTAGACCATGAGATCGTGCAATTCCGGATACCGTAGGAGTGCTTTGGGTGTATCAAGCGTCCTGGCGTGGCTGGGTGACTATAAAGGTGCACTACGGTATCTCCGAAAGTGACCATTGGGTTGACACGGATCGAGGCGGGATTTGTCCTCCGTATTACGGAGAGGTATCACTGGGCCCTTTCGGTAATGCATCATCATAATGAGCTCAAAGTGATCAAGTGTGCGGTCACGGGATCATGCATTCGATGCGAGTAAAGTGACTTGCGATGCTTGAGACTAAGCGAGGTATTGGGATACCGGCGATCGAGTCTCGGGCAAAGTAACATACCGTCGATAAAGGGAATAGAATACGGGGTTGCTTGAACCCTTGACATCGTGGTTCATCCGATGACAACATCGAGGAGCATGTGGGAGCCAACATGGGTATCCAGATCCGCTGTTGGTTATTGACTTGAGGTAGTCTCGGTCATATCGCATGTCTCCCGAACCCGTAGGGTCTACACATAAGGTTCGGTGGCGCTAGGGTTAATAGGAAGACAAGTATGTGATTACGAATGTTGTTGGTCCGGATGAGATCCGGACGTCACGAGGAGTTCGGAATGGTGGGAGGTAAAGATTTATATATGGAAAGTGGTTAAGCGGACTCGGAAAGTTTGAGGGTATCTGGGTAATGTCACAGGGGCCACGGAGAGTTCGGAGGTCCACGGGAGGGCCACCCCTCCGGGGGGCCCATGGGCTAAGTGGGAGGGGCCAGCCCCTGGTGGGCTGGCGCACCTCCCCCTAGGCCCATGCGGCTAGGGCATGGGAGGAAACCTAAAGGCGCGCCCCCTGGCTTGGGGGCAAGCCACCCTCCCTCCTCCCTTGGGCCGCCGCCCCATCTAGGGTTTCCCTAGATGGCCCATTGCCCTCTCCTCCTATAAATAGGGGGGGGGGAGGGCTGCATAGACCATTGAGGCGCAGCCCTCCCTCCCAACACCTCTCTTTCTCCACATGAGCTTGGCGAAGCCTGCTGGGAGAACTGCCGTACCAAGCACTGCCCGTCGTGCTGCCATTGGAGTTGTCTTCCTCAACCTCTCCTTCATCCTTGCTGGATCAAGGCGGAGGAGGCGCCATCGTCCCGTCGTGTGTTGAACACGGAGTGCTGTCCTTTCAGCACTTTGGTCATCGGTGATCGGAATCACGTTGGGAGCGTCTTCATCATCACCACTTCCTCGAGCAGCTTCCGTACTCGATCTACAAGTGGTATGTAGATGCAAACTCTCTCTCTTGACTCGTTGCTTAGATGAACTCATAGATAGATCTTGGTGAAACCGTAGGAAAATTTTAATTTTCTGCAGCGTTCCCTAACGGTGGCATCATGAGCTAGGTCTGTCGTAGTTCTCTTTGCAGAGTAGAACACAATTTTGTTGTGGGCGTGGATCTTGTCAACTTACTTGCCGTTACTAGTGGTTTCTTGCTTCCAGCGGTATTGTGGGATGAAGCGGCCGGACCAACCTTACGTGCTCTTCGTGAGACCGGTTCCACCGACTAACATGCACTAGTTGCATAAGGTGGCTGGCGGGTGTCATCTCTCCTACTTTAGTTGGGCGGATTCGATGAACAGGGTCCTTATGAAGGGTAAATAGAAGTTGACAAGATCACGTTGTGGTTATTAAGTAGAAAAGCGTTCTTGCTAGAACCCAATTGCAGCCACGTAAAGATGCAACAACAATTAGAGGGCGTCTAACTTGTTTTTGCAGCAATTGTCATGTGACGTGATATGGCCAAGTTGTGATGAATGATGATATATTGTGATGTATGAGATCATGTTCTTGTAATAGGAATCACGACTTGCATGTCGATGAGTATGACAACCGGCAGGAAGCCATAGGAGTTGTCTTTATTTTGTATGACCTGCGTGTCATTGAAGAGCATCATGTAACTTACTTTACTTTATTGCTAAGCGTTAGCCATAGAAGTAGAAGTAGTCGTTGGCGTGACAACTTCATGAAGACATGATGATGGAGATCATGATGATGGAGATCATGGTGTCATGCGGTGACAGGATGATCATGGAGCCCGAAGATGAAGATCAAGGAGCTATATGATATTGGCCATATCATGTCACTACTTTATAATTGCATGTGATGTTTATTATGATTATACATCTTGTTTACTTAGAGCGACGGTAGTAAATAAGATGATCCTTGAAACAATTTCAAAGTGTTCTCCCTAAGCTGTGCACCGTTGCTACAGTTCGTAAGCTTCTAAGCACCACGTGTTGATCGGGTGTGATGGATTCTTACGTTCACATACAGCGGGTGTAAGAAAGATTTACACCATGAAACACTTAGGGTTAACAGCGAGCCTAGCATGTACAGACATGGCCTCGGAACACGGAGATCGAAAGGTCGAACACGAGTCGTATGGAAGATCGATCAACATGAGAATGTTCACCGGCGAGACTAGTCCGTCTCACGTGTTGATCGGACACGGCCTAGTCGACTTCGGATCGTGTAACACTTAGATGACTAGAGGATGTCTAATCTAAGTGGGAGTTCATTAATAATTTGATTAGATGAACTTTATTATCATGAACAATAGTCTAAAATCTTTTACATGATATGTCTTGTAGATCAAATGGCCAGCGCTCATGTCAACTTGAACTTCAGCGTTCCTAGAAAACCAAGCTGAAAGATGGCGGCAGCAACTATCTCTGACTGGGTCGGAACACGAGATCATCCTCATAGCTGCCGAGAAACAATCGTCCTAGAAGGACCGCTAGGTGGCGCTCCGTCCACGAGAACCAAGACATTATGAATGCTTGGGAGTCTCGTCTTGATGATTACTCCCTCGTTCGGTGCGGCATGCTTTGACTTAGAACAAGGGGCTCCAAAAGCGTTTTGAGCATCACGGAGCATATGAGATGTTGAAGAGCTGAAACTGGTTTTCAAGCTCACGCCGGGTCGAGAGATATGACATCTCCGACAAGTTCTATAGTTGTAAGATGGAGGAAAACAGTTACGTCGGTGAGCACATTACGAAGATATACAGGTTGCACAACCGTATGACCCGGTGAATATTAACCTCCACGATGAGGCGGTCATTGACAGAATCCTCGATCGCTCCCACCAAGCTACAAGAGCTTTGTGATGAACTACAACATGCGAGGGGATGGTAAAGACCATTCTGAAGTGTTCTCTATCTGAAGTCAGCGAGGTTGAAATCAAGAAAGAACATCAAGTGTTGATGGTCAATAAGACCACTAAGTTCAAGAAGGGCAAGGGTAAGAAGAACTTCAAGAAGGGCGGCAAGGAGATTGCAGCGCCCGGTAAGCAAGTTGCGGGAAGAAGTCAAGAATGGACCCAAACCGAGGTGAGTGCTTTTATTGCAAGGGAGGAGTCCTTTGAGCGGAACTGCCCCAAGTACTTAGCGGATAAGAAGGCGGCAACACCAAAGGTATATTTGATATACATGTAATTGATGTGTACCTTACGATGTCGTAGTAACTCCTGGGTATTTGATACGGTGCCGTTGCTCATATTTGTAACTCACGGCGGAGCTGCGGAATAAGCGGAGGCGGCAAGGGCGAGGTGACGATCGGCGTCGGGAATGGTTCAGTCGATGTGATCGCCGTCGACACGCTACCTCTTCATTTACCCAGGATTAGTTATAAACCTTAATAATTGTTATTTGGTGCCAAGTTTGAGCATGAATATTGTATCTGGATCTCGTTTAATGCGAGATGGCTACTCATTTAAATCCGAGAATAATGGTTGTTCTATTTATATGAGAGATATGTTTTATGGTCATGCTCCGATGGTCGATGGTTTATTCTTAATGAATCTCGGCGTAGTATTACACATGTTCATAGCGTGAATACCAAAAGATGTAAAGTTGATAACGATAGTCCCACATACTTGTGGCACTGCCATTGGTCACATTGGTGTCAAGCGCATGAAGAAGCTCCATCTTGATGGACTTTTGGAGTCTCTTGATTATGAATCATTTGACACATCACGAACCATGCCTCATGGGCAAGATGACCAAG
The DNA here is from genome assembly GCA_021605205.1 of Aegilops longissima. NCBI lineage: Eukaryota > Viridiplantae > Streptophyta > Magnoliopsida > Poales > Poaceae > Aegilops > Aegilops longissima. The sequence goes on from JAHIAM010007134.1 coordinate 11,764, forward strand.
ACTCCATTCTCGGAACAATGGGCGAGCAACCAACTTGTTGGAAATCATACATACCGATGTATGCGGTCCAATGGCGTTGAGGCTCGCGGAGGATATCGTTATGTTCTCACTCTCACGGATGACTTGAGTAGATATGGGTATGTCTACTTGATGAAACACAAATCTGAGACCTTTGAAAAGTTCAAGGAATTTCAGAATGAAGTAGAGAATCAACGTGACGAAAGATAAAATTCTTCGATCGGATCGTGGAGGAGAATATTTAAGTCACAATTTGGTACACACTTAAGAAAATGTGGAATCGTTTCACAACTAACGCCGCTGGAACACCTCAGCGTAGCGGTGTGTCGAGCGTCGTGTCGCACTCTATTGGATATAGTGCGATCTATGATGTCTCTTACCGATTTACGCTATCATTTTGGGGATCGCTCTAGAGACAGCTACATTCACTTTAAATAGGGCACCGTCTAAATCCGTTGAGGCGACACGTATGAATTATGGTTTGGGAAGAAACCTAAGCTATCGTTTCTAAAAGTTTGGGGATCACGATGCTTATGTCAAGAAACTTCAACTGAAAAGCTCGAACCCAAGTCGGAAAAATCGTCTTCATAGGATACCCTAAGGAAACCTTTGGGTATACCTTCTACCTATAGATCGAAGGCAAGATCTTTGTTGCGAGAGCGGAACCTTTACGGAAAAAGAGTTTCTCTCGAAAGGAGTAAGTGGGAGGAAAGTAGAACTTCGATGAAGTACTACCTCTTGAGCAGGATAGTAGTGCAGCTCGGAAAATGTTCTGTGATGCCTACACCAGCTGAAGAGGAAATTCATGATGATGATCAAGGTACTTGGATCAAGTTGCTCTGAACCCGTGGGTCCACTAGGACCGTTCCGCACCAGTGAATGCAATGCAACAACCCTGTCACGGAAATCATGTTGTTAGACAACAATGAACCTTGAACTATGAAGAAGCAATGGCGGGCCAGTTCCAACAAATGGCTAGAAGCCATGAAGTCCGAGATAGAATCCATGTATGAAAACAAAGTGTGGACTTTGGTGACTTGCCCGATGATCGGTGACGATAGAAAACAAATGGATCTTTAAGAAGAAGGCAGATGGCGGATGGTAATGTCACCATCTATAAAGCTCGACTTGTCGCTAAGGGTTTGTCGATCCTAAGAATCTTGACAAAGTATGCAAGCTCCAGCGATCCATTTATGGGCTGGTGCAAGCATCTCGGAGTTGGAACATTACGCTTTGATGAGATGATCAAAGCGTTTGGGTTTATCTGAGACTTATGGGAAGCCTGCGTTTACAAGAAAGTGAGTGGGAGCTCTGTGGCATTTCTCATATTATATGTAGATGACATACTTACGATGGGAAATGATATAGAATTCTTGGACAACATTAAGGCCTACTTGAATAAGTGTTTTTCAATGAAGGACCTTGGAGAAGCTGCTTATATATTAGGCATCAAGATCTATAGAGATAGATCGAGGCGCCTCATAGGTCTTCACAAAGCACATACCTTGATAAGATTTTGAAGAAGTTCAAAATGGATCAGTCAAGAAAGGGTTCTTGCTGTATTGCAAGGTGTGAGATTGAGCTCAGCTCAATGCCCGACCACGACAAAAGATAAAGAAGAGATGAGTGTCATCCCTATGCCTCAGCCATAGGATCTATTATGTATGCCATGTTGTGTACGGACCTGATGTAAACCTTGCCGTAAGTTTGGTAGGAAGGTACCAAAGTAATCCGGCAAGGAACCTTTGGACAGCGGTCAAGAATATCCTAAAGTACGAAAGGACAAAGGACATGTTTCTCGTTTATGGAGGTGACGAAGAGCAAATGCGTAAAGGGTTACGTCGGCGCTAGCCGACACAGATCTGGATGACTCTAAGTCACAAACCGGATCGTGTATATGTTGAATGGTGGAAGCGATGGCTGGTGCAGCTGCAAGCGAGGCGTCGTGGCGGGATCTACATGTGAAGCGGAGTACATGGCAGCCTCGGAGGCAGCGCATGAAGCAATTTGGGTGAAGGAGTTCATCACCGACCTAGGAGTCATACCCAATGCATCGGGGCCGATCAAACTCTTCGTGACAACACTTGGAGCTATTGCACTTGCCAAGGAGCCGGGTTTCACAAGAAGACCAGGCACATCAGCGTCGCTTCAACTCCATCCGTGAAAATGTTCGGGATGGAGACATAGAAATTTGTAAAGTGCATACGGATCTGAATGTGCAGATCCGTTGACTAAACTTTCTCTTCATGGGCAAAACATGATCAACACGAGAACTCTATGGGTGTTGATTCATCACAATGTAAACTAGATTATTGACTCTAATGCAAGTGGGAGACTGTTGGAAATATGCCCTAGAGGCAATAATAAAAGCATTATTATTATATTTCCTTGTTCATGATAATTGTCTTTTATTCATGCTATAAGCTGTATTATCCGGAAATCGTAATACGTGTGAATACATAGACTACTGTCGTCCTAGTAAGCCTCTAGTAGACTAGCTCGTTGGTCAACGAGATAGTCATGGTTTCTGACTATGGACATTAGATGTCATTGACAGCGGGATCACGTCATTAGGAGAATGGCGTGATGGACAAGACAATCTAAGCATAGCACAAAGATCGTGTAGTTCGTTTTGCTAGAGCTTTTCCAATGTCAAGTATCTCTTCCTTAGACCATGAGATCGTGCAATTCCGGATACCGTAGGAGTGCTTTGGGTGTATCAAGCGTCTGGCGTAAGCTGGGTGACTATAAAGGTGCACTACAGGTATCTCGAAAGTGACCATTGGGTTGACACGGATCGAGGCGGGATTTGTCACTCCGTATTCGGAGAGGTATCCTTTGGGCCCCTCGGTAATGCATCATCATAATGAGCTCAAAGTGATCAAATTAATCGGTCACGGGATCATGCATTCTGATCTGAGTAAAGTGACTTGCGATGCTTGAGACTAAGCGAGGTATTGGGATACCGGCGATCGAGTCTCGGGCAAGTAACATACCGTCGATAAAGGGAATAGAATCTGGGTTGCTTGAACCCTTGACATCGTGGTTCATCCGATGACAACATCGAGGAGCATGTAGGAGCCAACATGGGTATCCAGATCCGCTGTTGGTTATTGACTTGAGGTAGTCTCGGTCATATGCATGTCTCCCGAACCCGTAGGGTCTACACATAAGGTTCGGTGGCGCTAGGGTTAATAGGAAGACAAGTATGTGATTACGAATGTTGTTGAGTCCGGATGAGATCCGGACGTCACGAGGAGTTCGGAATGGTCGGAGGTAAAGATTTATATATGGAAAGTGGTTAAGCGGACTCGGAAAGTTTGAGGGTATCTGGTAATGTCTCAGGGGCCCAGGGAGAGTTCGGAGGTCCCGGGAGGCCACCCCTCCGGGGGCCTATGGGCTAAGTGGGAGATGGGGCCAGCCCCTGGTGGGCTGGCGCACCTCCCAGGCCCATGCGGCTAGGGCATGGGGAGGAAACCTAAAGGGCGCCCCCTGGCTTGGGGCAAGCCACCCTCCCCTCCTCCCTTGGGCGCCGCCCCATCTAGGGTTTCCCTAGATGGCGGCCCCTTGCCCTCTCCTCCTATAAATAGAGGGGTGGGGGAGGGCTGCATAGACCATTGAAGGCGCAGCCCTCCCTCCCAACACCTCTCTTTCTCCTGTGAGCTTGGCGAAGCCTGCTGGGAGAACTGCCGTACCAGCACTGCAGCGCCGTCGTGCTGCCATTGGAGTTGTCTTCCTCAACCTCTCCTTCATCCTTGCTGGATCAAGGCGGAGGAGCGCCATCGTCCCGTCGTGTGTTGAACGGAGGTGCTGTCCTTTCAGCACTTTGGTCATCGGTGATCGGAATCACGTTGGGAGCGTCTTCATCATCACCACTTCCTCGAGCGCTTCCGTACTCGATCTACAAGTGGTATGTAGATGCAAACTCTCTCTCTTGACTCGTTGCTTAGATGAACTCATAGATAGATCTTGGTGAAACCGTAGGAAAATTTTAATTTTCTGCAGCGTTCTAACAGTTCAAGAGCTCGAGAATGATATAGCTGATGGCCTCTCCAAATGTGCCGCACTTAAGTTACACTGTGGAACCAGGAATTTTTGTGCTCAAGCTGACTCAACCAACCGTAACACCATCAACAGGACAGAGCAAGAAGAAAACTGGTTTCCGGCGACTACTTTCGGCGAGAGCTCACGAAGCCGCCGCCAAGAAGGTCCCTAGAATCAGCGCAAATATCAGCGAGGAGCAGTCTGCTCCGACAAACCATCTGTTTGTATCGTTGAAGCAAAGCGCTCCCGACAAGTTTCGCTCCGGCAAGCTTGCGAGGATCATCAACTCAAGCGGACCCACGAGGTTCTCGCCGTGAAGATGATGTTCCGCGGTGATAGAAGAGCCTTTAGTCCTTATTTGTCGAGCCACAAGCTCCGGCATGGGCACAACAAATCGTCCATTTCCTTGAGACAGGAGAACTTCCGAAGAGCAAGAAGAAAGCGGAAAAAAGTAGCACGACGGTCAACTATGTACCAGTTTGTTGACAACATCACATGCTGAAGAAGACTCAGCGGTGTGAAATTGAAGTGCATTTGCGGGAAGATGGGCCGAAGCTGTTGGCGAGAGATACATGGAGGCATATGTGGTCACCACATTGGCGCAAAACACTGCCGGCAAAGCTTTCCGGCAAGGTTTCTTCTGGCGAAGCCCTCGAGGATCTGCTGCACAAGTAACAAAGTGTGAAGCGTGCAGTTCCATTCCAAGCAGATACACCAACCAGCTCAAGCTCTCGGGCGATCCCTTTATCCTGGCCCTTCTCGGTGCAGGGGCTCGACATCCTCGGCCCTTTTCCCGAGCCGTCGGGGCTTTGAGTACTTATGCGTCGCAATCGACAAGTTCACAAAGTGGCGAAGTGGAACCCGATGAGGAAGGTGACAGCCACGGTCGGCGGTCAAGTTCTTGGTCAATTGTTTGCCGTTTGGGATTCCTAACAGAATCATCACCGACAACGGCACATAGTTCCTGACCGCACCTTCATGCGATCGCCCAAGATCTTGGCGCCAAGATCTGCTTTGCTACATTGCTCATCAGAAACAGCGGTCAGCGAGAGAAACAAGCGCTGAAGTGCTGCGAGGACTCAAGACCAGAACTTTCGGCGAGCTGCGCCAAGTGCGGAAGGAATTGGATCGAGGAGCTGCGGTGGTTCTTTGGTCGATCAGGGCGGCGCCGTCGAGCCTTTGGCGGACACCTTCGCTCTAGTCTACGGGCGAGGCAGTTCTCCCCACGGAACTCGTATGCAGGTCACCTCAGTGCTCGCCTATGATGAGCTTGAGCAAGAGCAGCTGCGACAAGATGACGCGCTGCTCCTCGAGGAAGATCGTCTTGAGCTCTTTGTGCGAGCTGCTCGTTACCGACAAGCTTTGCGTCGCTACCATAGCCGCAAAGTTAATGCGAGAAGCTTGAGGAAAGCGACCTTGTTCTTGGCGTGTTCAATCCGCCAAGAATTCCAACAAGTTGGCCTTGAAGTGGGAAGGCCCTTATCGGGTGAAGCGAGTCACTAGGCGGCGCTGTCGCCTTGAGACCGAAGATGGCCTTCGGTGAGCAATTCCTGGAATATAGAACATCTTATAAGTTTTACCCATGAGGAGGCGGTTTAGGAACCGTTCAAGCAACCACCCTAATACAAGTCTTGCCGTTGTTGCATGTAATCCATTACAAAGCCGACCCTTGAGACCACATGCATCGATAAAGCCTATGTGCTGCGCACATTTTGTCAATACATGCTCTCATAATCATATATGGATGTGTTTACTAACATTTTGTGCAGCATCCGCACCGATGGCGATAACGAGTCACTAGGCCGGCGCTGTCATATGAGACCGAAGATGACATTCGGTGAGCAATTCACGAGGTGTGGGCATAGCGTCGCTCAAGGAACTGTCGCCTTGCGGAAATGGGCAACAGAGAAGCTAAGTTGCCAAAGTTTGAGCATTCGATTTTAAATTTTAAAGTTATTTTCCTTGAGCGACGCGCTTTGTATGGAAAACCCGTGTGAAGGAACCAAATCGTGACTGGTCCGCCCTTACTTTGTTTGAGTCCGCTCAACAACTTAAGTGAGCTGCGGCTAGTCCGCGACAAGGTTGCTTGTCGGTGGCGACCCTTGACGAGGCTCTGAAGTTCTGCACTCGGCATTTCGCGGCAAGGGTGCTGCACCGACAAGTTTCCACTGAAAGCGTAGGGCAGTAACATACAAAGCCAAGAGTCGAGTAAAGGAAGTAACATAGCAAATATTGCCCGAACAAAGTTATATTACAAAAATAACTTATTGCGGCCTTGGCTAAATTGTTCTCAGAACTGAAATAACATCGAAGAGGAGAAGTGTGCGCGGCACCCAAGCCCGACAAGCGAGTTGCGGGGCTGCGGCAAACCCGAGTTGCCGGGGCTGCGGTATCGAGATAAGCCTTTCGTCCCTTTTCGGGCATCCTTTTCATTAAAACATCCTACTCGGATACAGTCCGTGGAGAATGAAAGACATGAAAGAGAGGATTACAAGTTTTAAATGCGGATAAGGCCGAAGGATTACAATTTGAAAAGATAAGATGCGTAATCTTTTTCTGTCCCTCTCTTGAGGAGGTAGGTCAAGGCGAGAAGGACAAAAGAGGCGCCTAGGCAAGCTACAGGTGCGAAGGCACCAAGGGAACATCCAGGGGCTGTCAGGGGACTTAACGAAGGCGGCGGCGCGAAGCGGGAGCTCGAAGGCAGGGCAGCAGGGCGTCGGCCTGCTGTCGAGGCACTACACCCTCGTACTCGACTTGGCGGCCTTGTCGCCATCCCTCTTCCCCTCCGCAGCCTCCCTCGCCCGATCGCCCAAGGAGGCGACCCGGGGAGTTCAAGGAGCAGCGGCGGATGATGGGAGTCGCCCGGTGGCCTTGGCGCGGCCGACAACTAATCGGGCCCGTTACCCTCGTCGTCGCTGTCGCTCTCCTCCTCGTCACTCTCGCTCGAGGAATCTTCGCTGTCGGAGGAGCTATCCACGCAGCACTTCGCCCGATACCGAGATCCCGAAGACCTTGGCGGAGAGAGATCACCCTCCATTAACCAAAATGGAGGTAAACCCGCCATCAGGCTGTGGATGCGGTGAGCGTCTTCCACCCACGATCAAGATACATCACATTAGGGGCTGGGAATACAACACGGACTCACGTGTCGCTGATCCCCAGCCCCTCATGTCGATCTCGATGTCTCGGGTGGATCCGACTCCATCGGCGCTTCATGACGGAGCTGGAAGCGGAGGCGGCGGACGGCGCGCGGCGCGCTGACGAAAGAACTCGCAAGGTCGTCCCTGTATGGACCGCCTTGAGGAGGAACGCCGGCGGAGGCGGAGGCAGCGCCGCCCGTCCGCTTCTTCCCGGCGCCTCGACCTCGTCACGACCTCGCCCCTCCCTCTTCCTCTTGTGGCTGGCTCTGCCACCCGGGCGTGGGGTTGGGAGGGGCGCTGTCTGTGGCGACCCTCGCCGCCACCGATGAAGAACCAAGGTTCCCTTTCTCCATGGCGAATGAGAGAAAGGGGGCGAAGCTGAGAAAGGAAGAGATGGGAGAGTGCGGGCCTGCGCTCCCCTTCCGCTCTTTCAAAAGAAGCAAGGTTGGGGCTCGGCCGCCCTTTCAGTGAATCAGGGCATAGGAAGAGCAGGGAATCGGGGCCGACCTGCTGCCTCTGCTGCATGGCCCAGTTCCCACTTCCACCATCCATGACCCCAAGAGCATGGGAACCACGTGGCGGGGATGCAGAACCGGCTGACGGATGAGGCGACCTCGCCGCCGCCCACTTCCCCACGGCGCCGCAATTGTGGCGTGCCGTTCTGAGGAGGCAGCGAATCTGAAATGGATTTGGTTTGAAACCAGGCGCGTGCCGTGCCCAGTTTTGGGCCTGGCCCAACAGCGCTCGGCACCGTGTATGGCCCAGACACAGGGGCTCTGTCGGTGTACTAAAGTAGGGGTACCTTAGTACCCCGAACCTGTCTGCAGGCGATCGCGGCGTCCCGTGGCAAGCCTTGCGGGCGTCTGCCAAGATCCTCGGCGGCTCCTTTGGAGCCATTCAAGAACAAAGTAATCAAGACCCGGCAAGAGGAGCTTGCGGGAAGGAATACTCGGGCGCGAAGGAAACAAGGCCCGGCAGAGGAGCTTGCGGGAAGGCTAGTGGCGATAAGCTCCCGGCGCGACAAGAACCTTGCAGCGGCAAAGCACTTTCGCCATGACAAGTGACCTCTCTTCATCTCGCTCCAGCTCACCCGTAGCGTGTCACCACAGGGCTCTCCCAAGCAGCGTGTCGACGGGTTGTGCAGCCAGTGAGGAGCAGCGATAGCGGCGTGACAGGCTACCATCATGGCAAGCGGAGGCGCGCCAGCGGTCCTGTTACCTTTGTTGAGGCGGCGAGGCGGGCATTGATGACTCTTGTCCCTTGCCGTCGAGTTAGGTATAGATTACTGTACCTTTGTGCAGGCGGTGTACCAACCTATGTTTTACTATTTTACCCTTGTCTACTTGGCACATGTGGTGACCCCTTGTGCCTATAAAGGAGGCCCAAGTGCAGCGTGAAAGGGTTCGGGTCAGCTCCGGCTTAGTTGATTCTACTCATACGAGACCACACTCAGGCTAGGTTTTGTAGCTCCCATTGCTCCCTAGCAAGAACACAAGATAATCCACAAAGCAGCAGTAGGAGTATTATCTCTCTGGAGAGCTCCGAAGCTGGGTAAATCTGCTCGTGTGCATCGCTTCGATCCGCTCTTTGTGCAATCTCCGCCCCCCTTCGAACCACAAGGGACCCAGGTCCCGTAGGTGTTCGTGGGACACGATCAGTTCTCCCCGACACGCCGAATCAAGATAAGACTAGTAACGGCAAGTAAATTGACAAAATAGACGCCCACAACAACTTGTGTTCTACTCGTGCATAGAAACTACGCATAGACCTAGCTCGATACCCTTTGTTGGGGAGCGTAGCAGAAATTCAAAATTTTCTACGCATCACCAAGATCAATCTATGGAGATTCTAGCAACGAGAGAGAGAGGAGTGCATCTTCATACCCTTGAAGATCACTAAGCGGAGCGTTACAAACGCGGTTGATGGAGTCGTACTCATGGCGATTCAAATCGCGGAAGATCCGATCTAGCGCCGAGCAGACGGCACCTCGCGTTCAACACACATACAGCCGAGGATGTATCCTCCTTCTGATCCAGCAAGGGAGAGGAGAAGTTGAGGAGAGCTCGGCAGCCTGACGGCGTGTTGGTGGAGCTGCGATTCTCTGCGAGGGCCGCCAAGCACTACGGAGGAGGAGGAGGTGTTGGAGGAGGAGGGCTGCGCCGGGGAAGAGTGCGGCTGCCCTCCACCCCTCCACTATATATAGGGGCAATGGGAGAGGGGGGCGCCTAGGGTTTCCCCTAGGGGCGGCCAAGCAGATTGGATCTCCCTAGGGAAAATCCTAGGAGACTTGCCCCCAAGCCAAGCGGTGGAGGATTGCCTCCCAAGCCAGGTGGAGGCGCCCCACCTCCCAAATAACGTGGGAAAGGGTGTGGGTGGTGCACCACCCCTTAGTAGGCTGGTTTGCCCCTTCCCCTTTGGCCCATGAGGCCCTCCAACACTTGCCGGGGCTCCCGAAACACCTTTCGGTCTTGCTGGCCATAGCCTGGTACCCCCGGAACACTTCCGGACTCGAATACCTTTCGTCCAATATATCGATCTTCACCGCTGGACCATTCCGGAACTCCTCGTGATGTCCGGGATCACATCCGGGACTCCGAACTACCTTCGGTAACCACATACTATTTCCCATAACAACTCTAGCGTCACCGAACCTTAAGTGTGTAGACCCTACGGGTTCGGTAACCATGCAGACATGACCGAGACGTTCTCCGGCCAATAACCAACAGCGGGATCTGGATACCCATGTTGGCTCCCACATGTTCCACGATGATCTCATCGGATGAACCACGATGTCGAGGATTCAAGCAATCCTGTATATAATTCCATTTGTCAATCGGTACGTTACTTGCCCGAGATTCGATCGTCGATATCCCAATACCTCGTTCAATCTCGTTACCGGCAAGTCACTTTACTCGTTCCATAATGCATGATCCCGTGACTAACTACTTAGTCACATTGAGCTCATTATGATGATGCATTACCGAGTGGGCCGGAGATACCTCTCCGTCATGCGGAGTGACAAATCGATCTCGATCCGTGCCAACCGCAGACACTTTCGGAGATATGCATAGTGTACCTTTATAGCCACCCGATTCGTTGTGGCGTTTGGTACACCAAAGCATTCCTATGGTATCCGGGAGTTGACCAATCTCATGGTCTAAGGAGATGATACTTGACATTAGAAAAGCTTTAGCAAGCGAACTACGATCTTTTGCTATGCTTAGGATTGGGTCTTGTCCATCACATCATTCTCCTAATGATGTGATCCGTTATCAATGACATCCTATGTCCATGGTCAGAAACCATAACCATCTATTGATCATGAGCTAGTCAACTAGAGGATCACTAGGGACTTGTTGTGGTCTATATTTTCACACATGTATTACGGTTTCCAGTTAATACAACTATAGCATGAACAATAGACAATTATCATGAACAAGGAAATATAATAATAACCATTTTATTATTGCCTCTAGGGCATATTTCCAACAATAACCTCGACTATTGTAAATCCTGATTTGGCCAGCGTTTGTATCCGGCCCATCAGGTAAAGGACCTCTCTGTTATCTTCCTCCTGGGGTCTCCGAGGGCGCTATCTGCGGCGTTTCTTCAAAGGAGTATTATTGAACTCAGGAAGGCCCATCCGAACAGGGTCCGGAAGGGGGACGTCCTCCATATAAAACCACTCCGAAGGCCAATCTTCGGACGTCTTCTTCGAATGCGGACATATACGGTCCGCGATCGCCATATCTCGGCTCGCCCACTTGATATATCAACCCCTCTTACATGCGAGTGCAGGCGGTGCAACCTCTTCCATAGCTCGAAATGAGCTTTGGTGTGAAACAGCTCACAAAAGGTGACATAGCCAGCGATGTGTAATATGGGCGGGAGTAAATTGTGCAGTGGAGGCTGTAGAACTCTAGAGCCAGCGGAGGAATGGATGAATTGGAAATCAAGCCCTCTTAATAAGTAAGGAACAAGGCACACCGCTCCCCTTGGATGGGTGGAAAGCTCTCGCTTGCTCCCGCCATTGTAGGTGGCAAGCCCGGCTTGAGCAGGGACCATATACCTTTGGAGGAGAAATCCTGGTCTGTAACTCTACTAATTGACTGTGCGGGACAGAACACTTCTTCCAATTGCCGGGCTTAGGGCTACGGGAGCGAGAGGAGGAGCTGCGATGGCCGACCATGTTGGAATGGATTTTTTCCGGGCGCGCTCTGATGGATACTCGCTGTGGAAGGATGGTGTGATCTGGATCTGAGAATCCCCGTCTCTTTAATAGACAATTTGCCCACATGGCTAGGGTGGCAAATGTAAAAAATTCCCCGACTTCTCGCATTCGCTCGACGCATGGAGGATATCCTTTATTAGGCGCGGAAGCCAAGGAGTGCAACATTTATGGGAAGCCGGACACTACTCAAACAGGTATTCAGAATTTGGAGAAGAACCCGACTTGCAATGCCGAAGACAATCTGCGCCGGACTCATCGCCATTGAAGCCTGGTTCGAGGGACTCTTGAGGAGTCTGGATTAGGGGTCCTCGGACAGCGGACTATATCCTTTGGCGGACTATTGGACTATGAAGATACAAGATTGAAGACTTGACCCGTGTCGGATGGGACTCTCCTTGGCGTGGAAGGCAAGCTTGGCAATCTGGATATGTAGATCTCCTCAATTGTAACCGACTACTGTGTAACCCTATCCCCTCAATGTCTATATAAACCAGAGGTCTTAGTCCGTAGGGCAACAACAATCATACCATAGGCTAGCTTCTAGGGTTTAGCCTCTACGATCTCGTGGTAGATCAACTCTTGCAATACTCATATCATCAAGATCAATCAAGCAGGAAGTAGGGTATTACCTCCATCGAGAGGGCCTGAACACAGGTAAACATTGTGTCCCCGCCTCCTGTTACCATCCGCCTTAGGCCTTACATTCGGGACCCCCTACGAGATCTGCGGTTTGACACCAGTGGCGCCCACCCCTAGGCGTGCCCTCCACCTAGTGGGCCCTCGTGGCTCCCCTTACCGACTTCTTTCGCCTATATATTCCCATATACCCTAAAACATTAGGGAACAGAATAGGTCGGGAGTTCGCCGCCATAAGCCTCTGTAGCCACCAAAACCAATCGGGACCTGTTAGGCACCCCTGGGAGGGATCCTTACAGTGGCCATCTTCATCATCCCGGCGCTCTCCATGACAAGGAGAGAGTAGTTCACCCTCGGGGCTGAGGGTGTGTACCAGTAGCTATGTGTTTGATCTCTCTCTCTCTCTCTCTCTCTCTCTCTCTCTCTCTCTCTCGTGCTCTTGATTTGGCACGATCTTGATGTATCCTGAGCTTTGCTATTATAGTTGGATCTTATGATGTTTCTCCCCCTCTACTCTCTTGTAATGGATTGAGTTTTCCCTTTGAAGTTATATTATCGGATTGAGTCCTTAATGATTTGAGAACACTTGATGTATGTCTTGCGTGGGATAACCGTGGTGACAATGGTTTATTCTATTGATTCACTTGATGTATGTTTTGGTGATCAACTTGCGGGTTCCGCCCATGAACCTATGCATAGGGGTTGGCACACGTTTTCGTCTTGACTCTCCGGTAGAAACTTTGGGGCACTCTTTGAGGTTCTATGAGTTGGTTAAATAGATGAATCTAAGATTGTGTGATGCATATCGTATAATCATACCCACGGATACTTGACGTGACATTGGAGTATCTAGGTGACATTAGGGTTTTGGTTGATGTGTGTCTTAAGGTGTTATTTTACTACGAACTCTAGGGCTGTTTGTGACACTTATAGGAATATCCCAATGGATTGGTCGGAAAGAATAACTTTGAGGTGGTTTCGTACCCTACAATAATCTCTTTGTTTGTTCTCCGCTATTAATGACTTTGGAGTGACTCTTTGTTGCATGTTGAGGGATAGTTATATGAACCAATTATGTTATTATTGTTGAGAGAACTTGCACTAGTGAAAGTATGAACCCTAGGCCTTGTTTCAACGCATTGCAATATCGTTTTCGCTCACTTTTATAAACTTGCTACCTTGATGTTTTATATTTTCAGATTACAAATACCTATATCTACTATCCATATTGCACTTGTATCACCATCTCTTCACCGAACTAGTGCACCTATACAATTTACCATTGTATTGGGTGTGTTGGGGACACAAGAGACTCTTTGTTATTTGGTTGCAGGGTTGTTTGAGAGAGACCATCTTCATCCTACGCCTCCCACGGATTGATAAACCTTAGGTCATCCACTTGAGGGAAGTTTGCTACTGTCCTACAAACCTTTGCACTTGGAGGCCCAACAACGTCTACAAGAAGAAGGTTGCGTAGTAGACATCACCCTACACTATGGAGGTCGAGAAAGGACACAATATGTCGTAGATTGGAGGAGATGGATGGATTCGTTTCCTCGCCCGCATGGGTATTACTGGTGGTGAGTTGGCCAGCTTCTCCTTTAGAGAAGAATGACCCAAGCTGACTGTCATTTATATCAACAAGGAGGAAGATGATGAAGATGGTGAGGACCCACTTGATGAAGATAATGAGGGCCCAGTTCATGAAGCCATCTATGCTCAAAGATGAGGCTGAGCGAGGAGGAGGTGTGCAACCTATGGGACATAATTCTGCCCCGTGATGACTTTGTCAGGGTGCCATTCGTGACCCGCCTGACAAGTACCATGGTTGATCGGCATGATATAGTATGTTATACTTACTATAGTAATTGGATGATATATATATGTGTGTGTGTGTGTGTGTGTGTGTGTGTGTGTGTGTGTGTGCTTTATTGTTATACTTACAAATGCAAATTACCCGATGATATGCTTAGTGAATCCGATGATATGATGTGTGGAATCTAGTCGATGATATGCTTTAGTGTAGAGTCCGATGACATGCTTATTAGTGTAGAATCCAAGGAACTGTTAATAGTGTAGATAATCCATACTTATTAGTAGAATTCATGCTTAGTAGAAATGTGTAGTACCGTGTCTTTTTATAGTGTAGAAATCTATACTTAGTATAAATATATTTGCAAGAGTATGTGAGGCTACTTATTAATTGATATGTTTTTATGCAAAAATTGCCAAAGAGCCTATCTGTGAGTTGTGGTATCGAGCACGATGAAGAAGGCTCAGCTGGATTACACCTTACATGAGAACTCCGTCACCACTGTATATGCGGTGTGGACACAGACGGATCGCACACACTTAAGCTTGGTTGGGTGGAAGAGCTTCCTCGTTGGCAAGAATCTGTTGGGGAACATAGTAATTTCAAAAAAATCCTACGCACCGCAGAGATCATGGTGATGCATAGCGAGAGGAGGCGTGTCCATGTACCCTCGTGAGACCGAAAGCGAAGCGTTAACTGCTTAGCGGTTGATGTAGTCGTCGTCTTCACGATCCGACCGGTCCAAGTACGAGCGTCACGGCACCTCGAGTTCAGCACGTTCAGCTCGATGGCGTCCGCGAACTCCGGTCAGCGAGCTTCACGGGAGAGTTCCATCAGCCTGGCGGCGTGGTGATGGTGATGATGATGCTACCGGCGTGAGGGCTTCACCTAAGCACCGCTACGATATGATCGAGGTGGAATATGGTGGAGGGCACGCTGCGGCTAAGAGATCAAGAGATCAATTGTTGTGTCTAGAGGTGCCCCCTGCCACCGTATATAAAGGAGCAAGGGGAGGCGGCCGGCCGGGGAGGAGGCGCTAGGAGAGTCCTACTCCCAGGAGTAGGACTCCCTCCTTCCTAGTTGGAGTCGGAGAAGGGGGAAGGAGGAGGGAGAGAGGAAGGAAAGGGGGGCACCGCCCCCCTCCTTGTCCAATTTGGACTAGAGGAGGAGGGGGCGCGCGGCCGGCCCTGGCCGCCCCTCCTCTTCTCCACTAAGGCCCATCTTGGCTATACCTGGCCAAACCTCGGGCGGGCAGGCTTCGGGCGGGCCTAGCCAAGCCGACACAAAAACCCAGGCCCAGCCATTGTAACATCCCAAAATTCTAAATTTTGGAATGTTATAAACACATAGATAGTTTTGATTGATTGTTGATTGATTGACTGAAAGTGGGTGAATTCGAAACTTTTTTTGAAAGTTAAATGAGAGGGAATAAAAGGACTTTCCCAAACTTTCATTTTGCTTTTATGCTCTCCGGGAATTCAAATTCTTTTCATCACGAAACCCTCGAGAGAAGATGACATGACTTCTTCCATTTATTTAAATGACAAGGGGTGTTGAAAATATTTGAATTTCATTTGGAAAAATATTTCCAATTCTGAAACTTTATGCAACTCAATGATTTTCACGAGCGAAGATAAAATGACTTCTTCAAAACATATGAAATATGAGTAGGGAGTTTCAAAGAAATAAATTCAAAGTTCTTTTGAATTTATTTTCAATTGGAGTTATTTGAGTTTTATTCAAATTATTTTCTCCAAAAATAAAATACATGGAAAATAGGGTAACATGATTCCCTACAACAGAAAATTGGAGAGGAATAAATTTGAATTCATTTTGGTATTTTTAAAATGATTTTTATTGGATTTTATTAGAGCAGGAGCACTATTTGAATTATTTAAATTTGTGTGAATTTTATTTAATGCTATAATAATGTCCATGTTGTAGAAAATCTTTTCTGCAAATTTTGGTATATTATATGCCTATATAAAAGTTTTAGTCATTTTGTTTTTTATTTTAGTTCTCTGAAAATTTTGTTAAAAAAAAAAATCCATGGCGCCTTGGGCCAAAGGCCCAAGCCGCCACTGCCACCGGCCAAGGCCAACACCATCGCAGCGCCAAGGGAAGCCAGGAGGCGCCGCTTCTTTTTTTTTCCTAGTAGGACTCTTGTCCTACTTCCGTTTATTCCGTTTTGTTTCTAGATCTTTTCCTCTTGTTTCCTAATCCTAGTCTATTTCTTGTCCCCTACCCCAAGCAAAACCCTCCCCTCCCCAATATAAATACCCAAGCACCCCCCCCCCCGTCTAACACATCAAACCAAAACCATCACCTCTCCTCTCCTCTCCTCTCCTCACCAGCGCCGCCGCCACCCGCCGCCGCCGCCCAACACCGCCGCCGCCCCACACCAGCGCCGCCGCCCTACGCCGCCGCCACCCAACGCCGCCGCCGCCGGAGCCCCTCGCCTCTTCGAGGTACTAGCCCCGCGCCGCGTCACCTCTTCTTTTCTTCGGTTCGGTTTTTTGTAAATCGTTCCGATTTCCGTTCCGGTTTTCTAGATCGGTTTTTCGTTTCGGTTTTCTTTCCGAAACCCTAGATCGGTTTTTCTTCACGGTTAGTCCCTGATTTTCAAGCGGCTATAACTTTTTACTCGTTAGTCCAAATCCAATGAAACCAACGCCCACTTCTTCGTTCGATCCCCTCTATCCAGTAATACAACTCAAACATGTTTTTGAAAGTTTAAAATTTGAATTAGATCAGATTTGAATTTGAACTTTGTTTGATCATAACTTGAGTTTCGTAACTCCGTTTGAGTTGATTCTTTTTGCAAATCGAAGCTCTTGACCTAAACTTTCTGATAAGGCCAAATTCACATAATTTTGGTACTGTTAGAAATTGTTTTATGTTGCAAGAGTTATTTGCTTGGTTTTGATGTGTTTCGAATCGTTTTCTTGATCTTCCGATCTTTTGGTGATTGCTTATGTGTGGTTACTATTGCTTGATTACGATAGATTGACGGAGTGTGTGAGTAGAACTATCAAGAGTTTGAGTCGAATCATCTTCATCAACATTGCAGGCAAGTAACACTTTGATCATACCCTTCTCATACCCAGTTTTTATGCATTAGATCTATTCCTCAAACACTTGCATGATTAGGATCTAATTAAATTGTGGGATGGGAAGTAGTTGAGTAGTACCTATTACCTGTTTTACTTATGAAACCTTGGGAGTTACTTCTCGTTTGCTTATATGCCATGCTATGCTAGTAGGCGTGGATTGGGTTTGAGTGAATATCCATGACAGATGTGAGATTGATAATTAATGGTTTATCTAAGGTGGCAACAAACACACATCTGGGTGGATTGAGGCACTGGTTACTCAGGACTTGCCTATCTAGGCACACAGGTTTCAGGACTTGCTGTTTTTCTTGGACCGCCACCCAGGCTCAAAGGGATCATGAGATTATTCAAACTAGTAACTTCGTGTGCAGCCACAAGCCATTATGGGCTCTGGCATAGTTGATTAAGTCGTGCGAACTCTTATAGTGGTGGACTAGCAGATGTAGGGGATGTAGGTGTACGGTCTACCCATCGTAAGGTGCTAAGCGCTTACGAAAGACTATGTCTCGGTCATCCGTTTCTCAAACACCCTGTAGTGCGAGAAAACAAATGGAGGCGATCGAGTCTTGTGGGGAAAAGTCACAAACCTCTGCAGAGTGTATAAACTAATCATGGTTAGCCGTGTCCCGGTTATGGACATCTTGAGTATCTAGTTCTTGGATTATCCTGTTGATCTCATCATGTTACTCTAAATAATATTGTTGGGTTGTTAATGAGTACTTTTAATTGGGATTGAGAATGTTGTCAACCATTCTCAATGTTTCTAACCACCTTGATAGTTAATTAAATTTATTCCTTTGCGGTAGGGAAAAATTGGCTTTATGCAAAACTGTAACCATAGAGCTTTCCACCAGCCATATATGCATGTAGTATAGCCTATTCTTTCATTACTCTCTATGTGTTACATTGCGGCATATTCCATGTCTGACCCGTTTCGGGCTGCAACTTTTCATGTTGCAGACTTTTGAACGACAGTAAGTGATACGTTAGGGTTACGATTTCCTATACTCAACTTTGCCGTTGGTGTTGATGGGAATCCACAACCTTGTTGCTTCCGCTATATTTGGATTGAGGTAATAGTATTTACGTTACTTTATACATGTGATTTACCTCTGTTATAAATCCTTGATCTTGTGTGTGTCGACATACCGATCCGGGGATGACACGAAAGCACGAAGACTTGATCCATTGAATCGGTCGCTACAAGATGGTATCGAGCACATGTTGGTGTAGGGCGTGACCCTAGAAACTGGCAAGCCCATAGGAAAGATTTTTCTCTACAACTTCCATTTCAAAAGGATTTTTTGCCTCTCTTCTCTTGTGAGCTTATTCAAATATTCCCTTTTAGTGAGACCATACCCCTTTTCCCTTTTGACCACTCGAAGATTCGACTGATGAGACCACTCCAAGAAGTATAAGATATCGGACAACTAAGACCATTTGGAATGAAGAGGATTTTACCGTGTAAACGGAAACTACAACGGTGAAGACTCCGAAGACTAGGAGAATTTGAAGGCTTTGAAGAATTTTCGGATTTGTATGACCTAGGAAGGTTACGCTTATGGAATTGAGAGATTATGGAAGTAATCAATACCCGAGATTAAGGTGTATTGGAGTAAGACCAGGATCTGGAGTATTACATCAAGGAGTTTAAGATGGATCTGCAGGAAGACGTATTTGACAAGGAGGCAATTCATGAAGAATTCAGGAACCTGAAAGTGAAAGTAGACAAGCTGAGGAGCAAAACCTTGAGACATCAAAGATTTTTCAGGAACTGAAGCACAGTAGGATCATCGTTCATATCAAGGTTGATGAAACCAGAAGTTTGGAATGCAACTCCGGAAATATTAAGGGACGTCGCGAGAAACTTCGCGTCAACAGAGATGATTTGGCAAAAGAACTTGAGAAGGACAAGCATGATCAGAAGGAGCCATCAGAGACATGACCAAGACTTGAAGAGTTTGACGACATTGACCTTTAGACGACCAAACCCTTGTTATACCCTTACGTTAGATAGCGACGATTGTGAGCTGTCATTTGTTTGTTGTTTTCCGACAGCCACAATAAAATCTGTCTTTTCAAAACTTTTGTTTGTATTGTGTGCATCCTCTCGATCTCTCTTATCCACCCCAAACCCATGGACCCAATAGAGGATGAATGGAGATGAGCTTGTATTTTACGGACCGATGAGTCAATTGGAGCAGACCGATGGATTGAACATGGAGGATCGTATGGAGAATAACACTATAGTCGAAAGGATATGACCCACATGCTCTTGAGTACTTTGTAAGAGGTGCTGCTACTTGGTGGAGGATGTACCAAACCATCAACGGATGGTAAGGAGATACCACTTGGAAAGAATTTAAGTTGACTTTACCAAAGTCTCGGTTTGTGTCCCAGAAATTGGAGCCTTATGAAAATATTATGAAGAAACCTTGTGCATGCAAGCTTTGTGGAGAAATAGGACACAACCATAAAGAAAAATAAGGATGAATACCCTCATAAGTGGAGGATTACCAAAGGAGTTAGCCGAGGATCTCAGGGAACTTCGGTTGGAGATTGTTCCCAAAGGTTTTGTTGCAGCAATGGAAGTTCAGTCTACATTGTTGGAAAAGATCCGTGAAGCTTAGAAGGATGACAAAGAGGTTGCTGAGATAAAAGATGAGCAAAGGAAAGGCCAAAGGTTTTCGTAAGGATGAGCACAACACCTTATGGTTTGAGGACAATGTACATATACCCAATAATGCAAAGATCAGGAAGTTAATACTTCAAGAGGCTCATGACTCACCATACTCGATTCGCCCTGGAAACACCAAGATGTATTTGGATTTGAAGGAGTGTTTCTGGTGGATTGGTATGAAGAAGGATATTGCGGAGTATGTAGTCATAGGTGATGTATGCCAGAGAGAGTAAAAGCGAGCATCGAAGCCAGCAGGATTACTACAGCCTATGCCGATACCGAATGGAAGTGGGATAAGCTTGGCATGGATTTCATTACGTATTTCCCAGAACCCGATTGGGATATGATTCTATCTGGGTAGTAGTTGATTAAGCTTGACCAAAGTGGCTCACTCTATCGGTGAAAACCACCTATACAAGTGCTAAGTTGGCCAAGATATATATGACCAGGATCGTATATGCGCATGGAGTTCGAGGACCATCGTATCGAGATAGAGGAACACGGTTTACCTCAAAGTTTTGGAATCAGCTGCGCCACACTTTGGGTACTAGGCTAGAGTTGATACAACCTTTCATCTGAGACAGATGGATAGACCGAGAGAGTCAATCAGATTTTGGAGGACATGTTGAGGCGTGTGCGCTAGATTATGGATCTAGTAGTGATGATAATCTACCTTCGCGGAGTTCTCATTCAACAACAGATTACCCAGCCGGTTTGAAGATGGCCCTTTTAAGCTTTGTATGGGAGAAGAAGCGGACACCGTTGATGTGGGATGAAGTTGGAGACCGTCGGTTGTTTGGACCAAATGTGATCAAGGAGTCGAGAAGAGAATGTTAAGTTGATTGAGATAGGTGAAGGTAGCTCAGTCGAGCGGAGGAGTTATCAGATTCAAAAAGCAAGGAGGTAGTCTATGAAATTGGAGACAGAGCATGTCTTCGTGTGTCCCCTCTGCGAGGAGTTAAACGATTTGGAGTTAAGGGAAAGTTAGCCCCAAGAATTTGTAGGACCATACCGAGTTTGGAACGTATGTGAGAATTAGCTAACAAGTTGGAGTCACCCGAAGGACTGTTAGGAGTTCATAATGTGTTTCACGTTTCCCAGTTGAAGAAGTGCCATGCAGAGATGGCCAATATTCCCCTGTAAGGACGCTTGACCCTGGAAAGGATAATGATGTCCCAAAGTGGAGTATGGACTTCTTAAGTATAAGTTTTATCTCGGTATGTGGGATATCCCACGAGGATGAAGAGATGAATTACTATTGGATATAAAGGAGGTATGATGTTGGAAATATGGATCGATGGAAATTCCATGATGAGTCTGAGTAATCATGTTCTAGTTTGGTGCTAATAGAAGGAAGGAAGACAGTGCAAATGGATGGATTTTAAGTATGCCGGGAAGTTGGATGTTGGGATAACGATCAGCTGCCCCGAGGATGAGTTCAAGGTTTACAAGTGATGAGATGGGCCATAACCCACAGGCCCGGGACCTGCCAAGAAGCAAGCACATTCTTCTGAAGGAAAAACCACGGAAGAAGTTACGATTTTATCAACCAGCGATTCTATAGGAGTTTACATAAAACACGAGAGTTGTTAAGGAGCGATAGATGTTGTTTGGCTTGCGAAATCTATGGATTTATCGAACTTGGTTCGTCGACAAGATAAATTCTGCAATGCTTGTGAGGATGACCGAGTGTTAGAATCGAGATTAAGCTAAACCATGTACAAGGTAATGATTTGGGTGCGGGATGGATTGATCACCATACCGACTTACTCTTATTATTAAGCTTTGCTATATGGGATGGTAAATCTGAGTGACTTACCTATAGTAGAGGCAGCGATATTAAACCTTGTTTAAACCTTAGAATGGTATAGGTATTTCTTTTCCCTTGTACAAGGCAGTTGTTGCCAACCGTAGGTCATCGGTGAGTTCAACCGGACCCATTTCCTGCAGGACAAACCATAAATTGTTGACCACCATGAGATATCGATAGTTGATTAGAATTGGCGCCCGGACCCGTCGACTAAGAAGACCAGTCTCGGAATAACCTTACCAAGATGAAAGGACGGAAGAATTGCGGTAAGCGTTAAGCCCTTGCCAAAAGAGCCCGAGAAGGAATTATCCTTACGATGCGAGAAGACCGACACTTTCAGCGATAAGGATGGGGTATATGAGTTTTGATGGAACCGTAACCATGCTTCTAAGGGTGGTAGCACCCCAGACCCCTTGTGTTGATCGATGGATTTTGAAGACCCCCAAACCCTAACCTATTTCTTTCTAGCCTCTCCGAATCTCGAGGGCGAGATTCATTTTAAGGGTGGTAGTTTGTAACATCCCAAAATTCTAAATTTTGGAATGTTATAAACACATAGATAGTTTTGATTGATTGTTGATTGATTGACTGAAAGTGGGTGAATTGAAACTTTTTGAAAGTTAAATGAGAGGAATAAAGGACTTTCCCAAACTTTCATTTTGCTTTTATGCTCTCCGTGAATTCAAATTCTTTTCATCACGAAACCCTCGAGAGAAGATGACATGACTTCTTCCATTTATTTAAATGACAAGGGGTGTTGAAAATATTTGAATTTCATTTGGAAAAATATTTCCAATTCTGAAACTTTATGCAACTCAATGATTTTCACGAGCGAAGATAAAATGACTTCTTCAAAACATATGAAATATGAGTAGGGAGTTTCAAAAAATAAATTCAAAGTTCTTTTGAATTTATTTTCAATTGGAGTTATTTGAGTTTTATTCAAATTATTTTCTCCAAAAATAAAATACATGGAAAATAGGGTAACATGATTCCTACAACAGAAAATTGGAGAGGAATAAATTTGAATTCATTTTGGTATTTTTAAAATGATTTTTATTGGATTTTATTAGAGCAGGAGCACTATTTGAATTATTTAAATTTGTGTGAATTTTATTTAATGCTATAATAATGTCCATGTTGTAGAAAATCTTTTTCTGCAAATTTTGGTATATTATATGCCTATATAAAAGTTTTAGTCATTTTGTTTTTTTATTTTAGTTCTCTGAAAATTTTGTTTAAAAAAATCCATGGCCTTGGGCCAAAGGCCCAAGCCGCCACTTGCCACCGGCCGGCCAAGGCCATCGCGCGCGCCAAGGGAAGCAGGGAGCCGCCGCTTCTTTTCCTTTTTCCTAGTAGGACTCTTGTCCTACTTCCGTTTATTCCGTTTTGTTTCTAGATCTTTTCCCTCTTGTTTCCTAATCCTAGTCTATTTCTTGTCCCCTACCCCAAGCAAAACCCTCCCCTCCCCAATATAAATACCCAAGCACCCCCCCTCTAACACATCAAACCAAAACCATCACCTCTCCTCTCTCCTCTCCTCACCAGCGCCGCCACCCGCCGCCGCCGCCCAACACCGCCGCGCCCACACAGTGCCGCCACCCGCCGCCACCCTCGCCGCCGCCGCCGGAGCCCCTCGCCTCTTCGAGGTACTAGCACCGCGCCGTGTCACCTCTTCTTTTCTTCGGTTCGGTTTTTCGTAAATCATTCCGATTTCCGTTCCGGTTTTCTAGATCGGTTTTTCGTTTCGGTTTTCTTTCCGAAACCCTAGATCGGTTTTTCTTCACCGGTTAGTCCCTGATTTTCAAACGGCTATAACTTTTTACTCGTTAGTCCAAATCCAATGAAACCAACGCCCACTTCTTCGTTACGATCCCCTCTATCCAGTAATACAACTCAAACATGTTTTTGAAAGTTTAAAATTTGAATTAGATCAGATTTGAATTTGAACTTCGTTTGATCATAACTTGAGTTTCGTAACTCCGTTTGAGTTGATTCTTTTTGCAAATCGAAGCTCTTGACCTAAACTTTCTGATAAGGCCAAATTCACATAATTTTGGTACTGTTAGAAATTGTTTTATGTTGCAAGAGTTATTTGCTTGGTTTTGATGTGTTTCGAATCGTTTTCTTGATCTTCTGATCTTTTGGTGATTGCTTATGTGTGGTTACTATTGCTTGATTACGATAGATTGACGGAGTGTGTGAGTAGAACTATCAAGAGTTTGAGTCGAATCATCTTCATCAACATTGCAGGCAAGTAACACTTTGATCATACCTTCTCATACCCAGTTTTTATGCATTAGATCTATTCCTCAAACACTTGCATGATTAGGATCTAATTAAATTGTGGGATGGGAAGTAGTTGAGTAGTACCTATTACCTGTTTTACTTATGAAACCTTGGGAGTTACTTCTCGTTTGCTTATATGCCATGCTATGCTAGTAGGCGTGGATTGGGTTTGAGTGAATATCCATGACAGATGTGAGATTGATAATTAATGGTTTATCTAAGGTGGCAACTTAAACACACATACGGGTGGATTGAGGCACTGGTTACTCAGGACTTGCTGTCTAGGCACACAGGTTTCAGGACTTGCTGTTTTTCTTGGACCGCCACCCAGGCTCAAAGGGATCATGAGATTATTCAAACTAGTAACTTCCGTGTGCAGCCACAAGCCATTATGGGCTCTGGCATAGTTGATTAAGTCGTGCGAACTCTTATAGTGGTGGACTAGCAGATGTAGGGGATGTAGGTGTGCGGTCTACCCATCGTAAGGTGCTAAGCGCTTACGAAGACTATGTCTCGGTCATCCGTTTCTCAAACACCATGCGATGCGAGAAAACAAGCGGAGGCGATCGAGTCTTGTGGGGAAAAGTCACAAACCTCTGCGAGTGTATAAACTAATCATGGTTAGTCGTGTCCCGTTATGGACATCTTGAGTATCTAGTTCTTGGATTATCCTGTTGATCTCATCATGTTACTCTAAATAATTTTGTTGGGTTGTTAATGAGTACTTTTAATTGGGATTGAGAATGTTGTCAACCATTCTCAATGTTTCTAACCACCTTGATAGTTAATTAAATTTATTCCTTTGCGGTAGGGAAAAATTGGCTTTATGCAAAACTGTAACCATAGAGCTTTCCACCAGCCATATATGCATGTAGTATAGCCTATTCTTTCATTACTCTCTATGTGTTACATTGCGGCATATTCCATGTCTTGACCCGTTTCGGGCTGCAACTTTTCATGTTGCAGACTTTTGAACGACAGTAAGTGATACGTTAGGGTTACGATCCTATACTCAACTTTGTCGTTGGTGTTGATGGGAATCCACAACCTTGTTGCTTCCGCTATATTTGGATTGAGGTAATAGTATTTACGTTACTTTATACATGTGATTTACCTTTGTTATAAATCCTTCGAGTACTGTGTGTGTCAGCATACCGATCCAGGGATGACACGAAAGCACGAGACTTGATCCATTGGTCGGGTCGCTACGGCCCGACCATCGAACCTATGTTTACGGGCCTAAGCTCGGCCCAAACGCGTAAAGCCCATCGGACTTGGGCGACCAGCCCGACCTTTAGAAAAATGCAAAACTACGGGCCGGGCCGGCCGCCCGACCTTGGGCTCAAAAACTAGGCCCGAGCCGGCCGAGGCAGCGTCGGGCGGGCAGGTCAGCTTTTGGGCGGGCGGCGGGCGGGCTTCCATGGCCAGGACTAATCTTGGCCCATTAAACCCCCGGGGGGCATTCCGGTAACCGTACTCCGGTAAAATCCCGATTTCACCCAGAACACTTCCGATATCCAAATATAGGCTTCCAATATATCAATCTTTATGTCTCGACCATTTCGAGACTCCTCGTCATGTCCCCGATCTCATCCGGGACTCCGAACTACCTTCGGTACATCAAATCACATAACTCATAATACAAATCGTCATTGAACTTTATGCGTGCGGACCCTACGGGTTCAAGAACTATGTAGACATGACCGAGACACGTCTCCGGTCAATAACCAATAGCGGAACCTGGATGCTCATATTGGCTCCTACGTATTCTACAAAGATCTTTATCGGTCAAACTGCATAACAACATACGTTGTTCCCTTTGTCATCGGTATGTTACTTGCCCGAGATTTGATCATCGGTATCTCAATACCTAGTTCAATCTCGTTACCGGCAAGTCTCTTTACTCGTTCCGTAATACATCATCTCGCAACTAACTCATTAGTCACAATGCTTGCAAGGCTTATGGTGATGTGCATTACCGAGAGGGCGAGAGATACCTCTCCGATAATCGGAGTGACAAATCCTAATCTCGAAATCGCCAACCCAACAAGTACCTTTGGAGACACCGTAGAGCACCTTTATAATCACCCGATTCGTTGTGATGTTTGGTAGCACACAAAGTGTTCAGTAAACGGGACTTGCATAATCTCATAGTCATAGGAACATGTATAAGTCATGAAGAAAGCAATAGCAACATACTAAACTATCGAGTGCTAAGCTAACGGAATGGGTCAAGTCAGTCACATCATTCTCCTAATGATGTGATCCCGTTAATCAAATGACAACTCATGTCAATGGCTAGGAAACATAACCATCTTTGATCAACGAGCTAGTCAAGTAGAGGCATAGTAGTGACACTCTGTTTTTTTATGTATTCACACAAGTATTATGTTTCCGGTTAATACAATTCTAGCATGAATAATAAACATTTATCATGTTATAAAGAAATAAATAATAACTTTATTATTGCCTCTAGGGCATATTTCCTTGATCTCCCACTTGCACTAGAGTCAATAATCTAGATTACGATAATGATTCTAACACCCATGGAGCCTTGGTGCTGATCATGTTTTGGTCGTGGAAGAGGCTTAGTCAGCTGATGCGCAACATTAGGATCCGTATGTATCTTGAAAATTTCTCGTCTCCCACGGACTTGATCCGGATGGAGTTAGGCGTCTCTTGATGTGCTTGGTTCTCTTGTGTAATCTGGATTCGTTTGCCAAGGCAATTGCACCAGTATTGTCACAAAAGATTTTCATTTGACCCGATGCACTAGGTATGACACCTAGATCGGATATGAACTCCTTCATCCAGACTCCTTCATCCAGACACCTAGATCGGATTTGGGCTGCGTGGGAGGGAGCCAGCCCCTGGTGGGCTATGTACTCCACTTCACACGTAGATCCGCCACAACGCTTTGTTTAGAACTACACCAACTTACAGCTCCACCGTTCAATGTAAATACGTATCCGGTTTGCGATTTAGAATCGTCCGGATCAGTGTCAAAGCTTGCATCGATGTAACCATTTACGACTAGCTCTTAGTCACCTCCATAAATGAGGAACATATCCTTAGTCCTTTTCAGGTATTTTAGGATGTTCTTGCCCGCTATCCAGTGATCCACTCCTGGATTACTTTGGTACCTCCCTGCTAAAATTATAGCAAGGCACACATCGGGTCTGGTACACAGCATTGCATACATGATAGAGCCTATGGCTGAAGCATAGGGAACATCTTTC
Source organism: Aegilops longissima (assembly GCA_021605205.1). NCBI lineage: Eukaryota > Viridiplantae > Streptophyta > Magnoliopsida > Poales > Poaceae > Aegilops > Aegilops longissima. Next base: position 38,777 of record JAHIAM010007134.1, read on the forward strand.
ATCTTCTCTCTATCTTCTGAAGTGGTCGGGCATTGAGTCTTACTCAACTTCACACCTTGTAACACAGGCAAAAACCCTTTCTTTGCTTGATCCTTTTTGAACTTCTTCAAAACTTTGTCAAGGTATGTGCTTTGTGAAAGTCCAATTAAGCGTCTTGATCTATCTCTATAGATCTTGATGCCCAATATATAAGCAGCTTCACCGAGGTCCTTCATTGAAAAACTCTTATTCAAGTATCCCTTTATGCTATCCAGAAATTATATATCATTTCCCATCAGCAATATGTCATCTACATATTGTTGGGGAACGTTGCAGAAAATTAAAAATTTTCCTACGGTTTCACCAAGATCCATCTATGAGTTCATCTAAGCAACGAGTCTAGGGAGTGAGTTTGCATCTACATACCACTTGTAGATCGAGTGCGGAAGCGTTCAAGGGGATGGTGATGATGGAGTCGTACTCGGATCACCGATGACCAAAGCGCTGAACGGACAGCACCTCCGCGTTCAACACACGTACGTTAGGGGCAACGTCCCCTCCGTCTTCATCCAGCAAGGAGGAAGGAGAGGTTGAGGAAGATGGCTCCAACAGCAGCATGACGGCGTGATGATGATGGAGTGTGATTCTCGGCAGGGCGCCAAGCGCCGCGGAGGAGGAGAGGTGTTGGGGAGGGAGGGCTGCGCCTTCAAGTTGTGTATGCAGCCCTCCCTCACCCCTCTATTTATAGGGGAAGGGAGGAGGGGCCGACCCCTCTAGATGCATCTAGAGGGGGCGGCCAAGGGAGGGCTTCCCCCAAGCAAGGCGCCCCTCTGGGTTCCCCCTCAACCCTAGGCGCAAGGGCCCAAGGGAGGGTGCGCCCAGCCACCGGGGCTGGCTCCCTCCCACGCAGCCAAGTGGCCCCCGGGAGGGTGGCCCCTCCAGTGGTTCTCCGGAACCTTTCGGTGGCCCGTACAATACCGATATGACCGAAACTTTTCGGTGTCCGTTTGACAACTTCCCATATATAAATCTTTACCTCCGGACCATTCCGGAACTCCTCGTGACGTCCGGGATCTCATCAGGGACTCGAACAACATTCGGTAATCACATACAAGTCTTCCTAATAACCTAAGCGTCACCGAACCTTAAGTGTGTAGACCCTACGGGTTGGAGACATCTGAACATGACGGGGCGCTCTCGGTCAATAACCAACAGCGGGATCTGGATACCCATGTTGGCTCCCACATGCTCCTCGATGATGTCATCGGATGAACCACGATGTCGAGATTCAAGCAACCCGTATACTATTCCCTTTGTCGGGCGGTATGTTACTTTCCGAGACTTCGATCGTCGGTATCCCAATACCTCGTTCAGTCTCGTTACCGGCAAGTCACTTTACTCGTACCGTAATGCATGATCCGTGACCGGACACTTGATCACTTTGAGCTCATTATGATGATGCACTACCGAGTGGGCCCGGTGATACCTCTCCGTCATGCGGGTGACAAATCCTGTCTCGATCGGTGTCAACCCAATGAACACTTTCGGAAATACCTGTAGTGCACCTTTATAGTCACCCGATTACGTTGTGGCGTTTGGTACACCAAAGCACTCCTACGGTATCCGGGAGTTACGATCTCACGGTCTAAGGAAGAGATACTTGACATTGGAAAAGCTCTAGCAAAGCGAACTACGATCTTGGTGCTATGCTTAGGATTGGGTCTTGTCCATCACGTCATTCTCCTAATGGCGTGATCCGTTATCAATGACATCGATGTCCATAGTCGGAAACCATGACTATCTGTTGACCAACGAGCTAGTCAACTAGAGGCTTACTAGGGGCGTATTGTAGTCTATGTATTCACACGTGTATTACGATTTCCGGATAATACAGATTATAGCATGAATAAAATACAATTATCATGAACAAGGAAATATAATAATAATGCTTTTATTATTGCCTCTAGGGCATATTTCCAACAGTCTCCCACTTGCACTAGAGTCAATAATCTAGTTACATTGTGATGAATCGAACACCCATAGAGTTACGGTGTTGATCATGTTTTGCCCGCGGAAGAGGTTTAGTCAGCGGATCTGCGACATTCAGATCCGTATGCACTTTACAAATTTCTATGTCTCCATCTGAACATTTTCACGGATGGAGTTGAGCGGCGCTTGATGTGCCTGGTCTTCTTGTGAAACCTGGGCTCCTTGGCAAGTGCAACAGCTCGGTGTTGTCACGAGAAGAGTTTGATCGGCCCGACGCATTGGGTATGACTCCTAGGTCGGTGATGAACTCCTTCACCCAAATTGCTTCATCGCTGCCTCCGAGGCTGCCATGTACTCCGCTTCACATGTAGATCCCGCGGCGCTCTGCTTGCAGCTGCACCAGCTTCTTGCTCCACCATTCAACATATACACGTATCCGGTTTGTGACTTAGAGTCATCGGATCGTGTCGAAGCTAGCGTCGGCGTAACCCTTCTGACGAGCTCTTCGTCACCTCCATAAATGAGAAACATGTCCTTTGTCCTTTTCGGTACTTCAGGATATTCTTGACCGCTGTCCGGTGTTCCTTGCGGGATTACTTTGGTACCTTCCTACCAAACTTACGGCAAGGTTTACATCAGTCGGTACACAGCATGGCATACATAATAGATCCTATGGCTGAGGCATAGGGATGACACTCATCTCTTCTTTATCTTTTGCCGTGGTGGGGCATTGAGCGAGCTCAATCTCACACCTTGCAACACAGGCAAGAACCCTTCTTGGACTGATCCATTTTGAACTTCTTCAAAATCTTATCAAGGTATGTGCTTTGTGAAAGACCTATGAGGCGTCTCGATCTATCTCTATAGATCTTGATGCCTAATATATAAGCAACTTCTCCAAGGTCCTTCATTGAAAAACACTTATTCAAGTAGGCCTTAATGCTGTCCAAGAATTCTATATCATTTCCCATCAAAAGTATGTCATCTACATATAATATGAGAAATGCTCTGAGCTCCCACTCACTTTCTTGTAGCGCAGGCTTCTCCATAAGTCTGCATAAACCCAAGCGCTTTGATCATCTCATCAAGCGAATGTTCTAACTCGAGATGCTTGCACCAGCCCATAAATGGATCGCTGGAGCTTGCATACTTTGTCGACATTCTTAGGATCGACAAAACCTTCCGGCTGCATCATATACAGCTCTTCCTTAAGATAACCGTTAAGGAACTGCTGTTTTGGCGTCCATCTGCCATATCTCATAATCATAGTATCGGCAATTGCTAACATGATTGGACGGACTTAAGCTTCGCTACGGAGAGAAAGTCTCATCGTAGTCAATCCCTTGAACTTGCCGATAACCCTTAGCGACAAGTCGAGCTTTATAGATGGTGACATTACCATCGCGTCCGTCTTCTTCTTGAAGATCCATTTATTTTCTATCGCTCGCCGATCATCGAACAAGTCGGTCAAAGTCCATACTTTGTTTTCATACATGGATTCTATCTCGGTTCATGGCTTCTAGCCATTTGTTGGAATCTGGGCCGCCATCGCTTCTTCATAGTTCGAAGGTTCACGTTGTCTAACAACATTATTTCCGGGACAGGGTTGCCGTACCACTGCAGTGCGGGCGTGTCTGGTGGACCTCTGAGTTCAGTAGCAACTTGATCTGAAGTACCTTGATCATCATCATTATTTTCCTCTTGGTTGGTGTAGGCATCACGGAACATTTTCTTGAGCTGCACTACTATCCTGTTCAAGAGGTAGTACTTCATCGAGTTCTACTTTCCTCCACTTACTTCTTTCGAGAGAAACTCTTTTCGAGAAAGGATCCGTTCTTGGCAACAAAGATCTTGCCCTTGGATCTTAAGTAGAAGGTATACCCTATGGTTTCCTTAGGGTATCCTATGAAAAGCATTTTCCGACTTGGGTTCGAGCTTTTCAGGTTGAAGTTTCTTGACATAAGCATCGCATCCCCAAACTTTTAGAAAGCGACGACTTAGGTTTCTTCCCAAACCATAATTCATACGGTGTCGTCTCAGCGGTTTAGGCGGTGCCCTATTTAAAGTGAATGTAGCTGTCTCTAGGCGTATCCCCAAAATGATAGCGGTAAATCGGTAGAGACATCATAGACCGCACCATATCCAATAGAGTGCGATTCGACGTTCGGACACACCGTTCTGTTGAGGTGTTCGAGCGGCGTGAGTTGTGAAACGATTCCACATTTTCTTAAGTGTGTACCAAATTCGTGACTTAAATATTCTCCTCCACGATCCGATCGTAAGAATTTTATCTTTCGGTCACGTTGTTTCTCTACTTCATTCTGAAATTCCTTGAACTTTTCAAAGGTCTCGGACTTGTGTTTCATCAAGTAGACATACCCATATCTACTCAAGTCATCTGTGAGTGAGAACATAACGATATCCTCCATGAGCCTCAACACTCATTGGACCGCATACATCGGTATGTATGATTTCCAACAAGTTGGTTGCTCGCTCCATTGTTCGGAGAAGCGGAGTCTTGGTCATCTTGCCCATGAGGCATGGTTAGCATGTGTCAAATGATTCATAATCTAGAGACTCCAAAAGTCCATCAGCATGGAGCTTCTTCATGCGCTTGACACCAATGTGACCAAGGCGGCAGTGCCACAAGTATGTGGGACTATCGTTATCAACTTTACATCTTTTGGTATTCACGCTATGAATATGTGTAATACTACGCTCGAGATTCATTAAGAATAAACCATTGACCATTGGAGCATGACCATAAAACAAATCTCTCATATAAATAGAACAACCATTATTCTCGGTTTAAATGAGTAGCCATCTCGCATTAAGCGAGATCCGGATACAATGTTCATGCTCAAACTTGGCACCAAATAACAATTATTAAGGTTCAAAACTAATCCGTAGGTAAATGAAGAGGTAGCGTGCGGCGGCGATCACATCGACTCTGGAACCATTCGGCAGCGCATCGTCACCTCGTCCTTCGCCGGTCTCCGCTTATTCCGCAGCTCCTGCTGTGAGTTACAAATATGAACAGCGGCACGGTATCAAATACCGGGAGTTACTACAGTCTTGGTAAGGTACACATCAATTACATGTATATCAAATATACCTTTGGTGTTGCGGCCTTCTTATCCGCTAAGTATTTGGGGCAGTTCGCTTCGATGACCCTTCCTTTGCAATAAAAGCACTCAGTCTCGGGCTTGGGTCCATTCTTTGACTTCTTCCGGCAACTTGCTTGCAGGCGCGGCAACCTCTTTGCCGTCCTTCTTGAAGTTCTTCTTGCCCTTGCCCTTTTTGAACTTAGTGGTCTTATTGACCATCAACACTTGATGTTCTTTCTTGATTTCAACCTCTGCTGACTTGAGCATAGAATACTTCAGGAATGGTCTTTACCATCCCTGCATATTGTAGTTCATCACAAAGCTCTTGTAGCTTGGTGGGGCGATTGAAGGATTCTGTCAATGACCGCCTCATCAGGGAGGTTAATATTCAGCTAGGTCATACGGTTGTGCAACCCAGACATCTTGAGTATGTGCTCACTGACAGAACTATTTTCCTCCATCTTACAACTATAGAACTTGTCGGAGATGTCATATCTCTCGACCGGGCGTGAGCTTGGAAAACCAGTTTCAGCTCTTGAACATCTCATATGCTCCGTGATGCTCAAAAGCGCTTTTGGAGCCCGGTTCTAAGCTGTAAAGCATGCCGCCTTGAGCGAGGAGTAATCATCGACCACGAGACTGCCAAGCATTCATAATGTCTTGGTTCTGCAGAGACGGGGCGTCACCTAGCGGTCCTTCTAGGACATATTGTTTCTGGCAGCTATGAGGATGATCCTCAAGTTCGGACCCGTCCGTATAGTTGCTGCCGTCATCTTTCAGCTTGGTTTTCTCTAGGAGCAGCGTTGAAGTTCAAGTTGACATGGCGTTGGCCATTTGATCTACAAGACATATTATGCAAAAGTTTTAGACTAAGTTCATGATAATTAAGTTCATCTAATCAAATTATTTCAATGAACTCCCACTCAGATTAGACATCCCTCTAGTCATCTAAGTGTTACGATCCGAGTCGACTAGGCCGTGTCCGATCATCACGTGAGACGGACTAGTCATTATCGGTGAACATTCTCATGTTGATCGTATCTTCCATCGACTCGTGTTCGACCTTTCGGTCTCCGTGTTCGAGGCCATGTGCTGTACATGCTAGGCTCGTCAAGTTAACCCTAAGTGTTTTGCGTGTGTAAATCTGTCTTACACCGTTGTATGTGAGCGTAAGAATCCATCACACCCGATCATCACGTGGTGCTTAGAAGCGACGAACTTTAGCAGCGGTGCAGTTAGGGAGAACACTTCTTGAAATTGTTGTAAGGATCATCTTATTTACTACCGTCGTTCTAAGTAAACAAGATGCATAAACATAATAAACATCACATGCAATTATATAGTAGTGACATGATATGGCCAATATCATATAGCTCCATTGATCTCCATCTTGGGGCTCCATGATCATCTTGTCATCGGCATGACACCATGATCTCCATCATCATGATCTCCATCATTGTGCCTCCATGAAGTTGTCCGCATGCGACTACTTCTACTTCTATGGCTAGCGTTTAGCAATAAAGTAAAGTAATTTACATGGCGTTCTTCAATGACCATGCAGGTCATACAAAATAAAGACAACTCCTATGGCTCCTGCCGGTTGTCATACTCATCGACATGCAAGTCGTGATTCCTATTACAAGAACATGATCTCATACATCACAATATGTCATTCATCATTCATCACGACTTGGCCATATCACCTCACATGACAATTGCTGCAAAAACAAGTTAGGCGTCCTCTAATTGTTGTTGCATCTTTTACGTGGCTGCAATTGGGTTCTAGCAAAACGTTTTCTTACCTCACGAATAACCTGGCGTGATCTTGTCAACTTCTATTTACCCTTCATAAGGACCCTTTTCATCGAATCCGCTCCAACTAAAGTGGGAGAGACAAACACCCGCTAGCCACCTTATGCAACTAGTGCATGTTAGTCGGTGGAACCGGTCTCACGTAAGCGTCACGTGTAAGGTTGGTCGGGCGCTTCATCCACAATACCGCGGAAGCAAGATAAGACTAGTAGCGGCAAGTAAGTTGACAAGATCACGCCCACAACAAAATTGTGTTCTACTCGTGCAATAGAGAACTACGCATAGACCTAGCTCATGATGCCCTTTGTTGGGGAGCGTTGCAGAAAATTAAAATTTTTCCTACGGTTTCACCAAGATCCATCTATGAGTTCATCTAAACAGCGAGTCTAGGGGTGAGTTTGCATCTACATACCACTTGTAGATCGAGTGCGGAGCGTTCAAGGGATGGTGATGATGGAGTCGTACTCGGATCACCGATGACCAAGCGCTGAGCGGACAGCACCTCGCGTTCAACACACGTGCAGTGCAGACGCGTCTCCTCCGTCTTGATCCAGCAAGGAGGAAGGAGAGGTTGAGAAGATGGCTCCAACAGCAGCGACAGCGTGATGATGATGGAGTGACAGATTCTCGGCGGGGCCGTAGCGCGCGGAGGAGGAGAGGTGTTGGGGAGGGAGGGCTGCGCCTTCAAGTTGTGTATGCAGCCCTCCCTCACCCCTCTATTTATAGGGGAAGGGAGGAGGGGGCCGACCCCTCTAGATGCATCTAGAGGGGCGGCCAAGGGAGGGCTTGCCCCCAAGCAGGGGCGCCCCTCTGTGGTTCCCCCCTCAACCCCTAGGCGCAAGGGCCCAAGGGAGGTGCGCCCAGCCACCGGGGCTGGCTCCCTCCCACGCAGCCCAAGTGGCCCCCGGAGGGTGGCCCCTCCAGTGGTCCTCCGGAACCTTCCGGTGGCCTCGGTACAATACCGATATGACCGAAACTTTTCCGGTGTCCGTTTGACAACTTCCATATATAAATCTTTACCTCCGGACCATTCCGGAACTCCTCGTGACGTCAGGGATCTCATCCGGGACTCGAACAACATTCGGTAATCACATACAAGTCTTCCTAATAACCCTAAGCGTCACGAACCTTAAGTGTGTAGACCCTACGGGTTGGGAGACATCTGAGACATGACCAGGGCGCTCTCGGTCAATAACCAACAGCGGGATCTGGATACCCATGTTGGCTCCCACATGCTCCTCGATGATGTCATCGGATGAACCACGATGTCGAGGATTCAAGCAACCCGTATACTATTCCCTTTGTCGACGGTATGTTACTTGCGAGACTTCGATCGTCGGTATCCCAATACCTCGTTCAGTCTCGTTACCGGCAAGTCACTTTACTCGTGCCGTAATGCATGATCCGTGACCGGACACTTGATCACTTTGAGCTCATTATGATGATGCACTACGAGTGGGCCCGGTGATACCTCTCCGTCATACGGAGTGACAAATCCTGTCTCGATCCGTGTCAACCAGCAGACACTTTCGGAAATACCTGTAGTGCACCTTTATAATCACCCGATTCGTTGTGGCGTTTGGTACACCAAAGAACTCCTACGGTATCCGGGAGTTACGATCTCACGGTCTAAGGAAGAGATACTTGACATTGGAAAAGCTCTAGCAAAATGAACTACGATCTTGGTGCTATGCTTAGGATTGGGTCTTGTCCATCCGTCATTCTCCTAATGGCGTGATCCGTTATCAATGACATCGATGTCCATAGTCGAAACCATGACTATCTGTTGACCAACGAGCTAGTCAACTAGAGGCTTACTAGGGGCGTATTGTAGTCTATGTATTCACCGTGTATTACGATTTCCGGATAATACAGTTATAGCATGAATAAAGACAATTATCATGAACAAGGAAATATAATAATAATGCTTTTATTATTGCCTCTAGGGCATATTTCCAACACATATAATATCATAAATGCTCTGAGCTCCCACTCACTTTCTTGTAAATACTGAGGCTTCTCCAAAAGTCTGTATAAAACCATATCTTTGATCACACTATCAAAGCATTTATTCTAACTCGAGAGGCTTGCACCAGTCCATAAATGGATCGCTGGAGCTTGCACACTTTGATAGCTCCTTTGGATCGACAAAACCTTACGGCTGCATCATATACAACTCTTCTTCCGAAATCCATTCAGGAATGCAGTTTTGACATCCATTTGCCAAATTTCATAATCATAAAATCGGCAATTGCTAACATGATTTGGACAGACTTAAGCATCGCTTCTGGTGAGAAAGTCTCATCATAGTCAATCCCTTGAACTTGTCGAAAACCTTTTGCAACAAGTCGAGCTTTATAGACAGTAACATTACCGTCAGCGTCAGTCTTCTTTTTGAAGATCCATTTATTCTCAATGGCTTGCCGATCATCGAGCAAGTCAACCAAAGTCCACACTTTGTTCTCATACATGGATCCCATCTCAGATTTTATGGCCTCAAGCCATTTTGCGGAATCTGGGCTCACCATCGCTTCTTCATAGTTCGTGGGTTCGTCATGGTCTAGTAACATAACCTCTAGAACAGGATTCTTTGTACCACTCACAGTGCGGATCTTACTCACGGTTGACCTCACGAGGTTCGGTAACAACTTGATCTGAAGTTTCATGATCATCATCATTAACTTCCTCACTGATTGGTGTAGGTGTCACAGGAACCAATTTCTGTGATGAACTACTTTCCAATAAGGGAGTAGGTACGGTTACCTCATCAAGTTCTACTTTCCTCCCTGTCGTGGAATTGTCACGACAGATGTCCTCATGAAAGGACTTAGTCGTAGGGCCATCGTGCGGGTTAACCTAGAGGGTTAAAGCGGACACAAGACACGAAATTATCTTTGGTTGGCCCCTTGATGAAGGTAAAACCTCGTCCGGTTGTGGTGTGATTGATATGGTTTGGCGACTAGGGAGCAATAGCTTTGCCTTAGCCTCGAATTCTCTGTCCCTAACTTCGCCGCGGTCGCCCCCTTATATACGGGTTGGCCTTGGCCGGTCTCTGAGTCCCAACCGGCTCATACAAGAGTCCGGCTTGGTCTCTTCTTTCTTGTCTTACACTACAAGCTACAATACTAAGGCGGTTTACATATATGGACCTTAATTAGCCTCTGGGCTCGAGGCCTCCATCATGGGCTGGATCATGAGCGAGGTAAACCGGCCCTTAAAGGCGGTTCACACTCCGTAGTTGTATCCCCAACATTAGGCCCCGATTTGACTTGAACCGGTTCAGGTTAATCTTCAACATCCTCAGGAAACTCTTGATCTCCTTTGTAAACCGCCATCCGCTTGAACCGCCGTGACATCATCCTCTGATCTTCATGTCAGGGCACCCTAACGTCATTTTAAACAGAGAAATCCAAACAGTAAGATTCCCTTCATTAAGGCTATCCCGGAAATCGAGGCGGCCGCTGCACCTTCCGCCGCTTTTGACTCCTCGATTCTCGCGCCCGTTGATTGCTCCGGTCCCTTATAAATAGACCGGTCGGGCCCTTCTCTTCTTCTTCTTGTTCTTCCTCACGACGCCCCGACCCTGAAGCTCCGCCGTCGCCTCCGACCTTCGACCGACGCTTCACTCCGGGCCGCTGCATCAACCTGATCGTACCAGAAGTTCCCGGAGCTCCGCCGCGGCTTCTCTCATCCGGTAAGGTCCTAGATCCCCACTGAAGATCCTGTTCATCTCATAGTTCAAATGTGTTCATATGGGTTTCTTCATACCTGCTCTGCTAGGGTTGTATAACTCAACCGCGCCATATATCCTGTGCGGGTGACTGCTCGCCATCCATCCGACTCCTTATGCATCTTCCCTTATGCATTCAGATCCTTTACTTTAACACACTGAACCTTCCTGCGCTTCTGAGGTTTGCATAGGTCGTAGAAATTTTTCTTACTGAACTCCGGTAGATCTAGATTACTTCCATTCGCGTGTGAAACCTGTTTCTGTCTACACTTAGTAAATTTTTCAGCTTCGCCTCCTTTGGCGGTTTAACTTTCAATAGCTAATCCGTCACTCCATTAGTCCTCAGTTAAACCGGAATGGGAAGTCGGCTGCTGAGTCGCCGGTTTAACAATGTATGATATGCCTGAACCGTTCAATGGTGAACCGTTTCATCCTTTCTTTCGCAGCTTAGTCTTCCGGAATGGCTCCTCAATTCTCAGCTTGCAACTGGGTCCGGTCCAAAATCACTGAAACGCAGCTCAATGGTTATGTCACCACTGGCGGTTTGGCTCCAAAAAATGTCCTCCATTGGCGTGTTCGGGGCGAGTTTCCTCCCGAGCCTGGCGGGAGAAGTAATTGTTTTATGCAGCACCTAGACCGGGGGTTCTGCCCGCCCGGTTCAAATTTTTTCCGGGATGTCCTTGCCAGTTTGCAACTCCATCCGCAAGATATCGGCCCAAATTCTGTGCCGAACATATGCAACTTTCAAGTCTTCTGCGAAGTCTATCTTCAAGAAGAACCGTCTATGGAGCTATTCCGGGATTTTTTCCATTTGAACCGTCGCACAGAATTTTCTGATGGTCCCAACACAGAGCTGGGCGGCGTTTCAATCGAGAAGAGGAAGGAAGTGGATTTTCCTCACGCCAAACACCACAGCCATCCAAAGTTGGAACCAAACCTGGTTCTCTGCGGAACACCGCTCACCTTAGCGAAAACCCCTTGCGGGTTACCGTTCTCACCGGCTCAGCAACCAGCATCCGCTGCCTTCACGCCTAACCGCCGCTGAGCGGAAGAACTTCGCACCGCAAATAATCAAGCTCCGGGCTCTAATGGCTAATGGCTTAACGGCGTGGACCTGCGTGCGTTGTTGGGTTTCTTGGGGCGTTTTGCCACTAAGCCGCCCGGCCGGATTGATGCTGCGAGTACACGGCAGCCTCAAAGATCCTCAAAGGCGTCACGAGCTGCCCATAAGCGATCTTGAGGTCACCGAGATCGTCAAGAAGATGCTCGATGAGCCAATCTCCGTCTGCAACCCTAACGGGTTGGCTCCATTTTGTGTTGCCAACAAACCGCCCGGTAAGCTCTACTCACCGCCTTCGGGCTCTTAATACTCTTGTTGATATATGCTAATCCTTGTTACTTCTCGGTGACAGCTCATACGGAAGCGCACCAAACCGGTTGGGCGCGCGTGTAAAGTCCAAGGCCACCAAGCGAGCAAGAAGAAGACCGCCGAGTCCTCGATCCGCCGGAGGGCGAAGAATCGAAGCTGAGGTAAAACTTGACACTTACAAGGAAGCCGCCGTAAACCGGCTTTCCGCTTTGTGTTTCTTCTTGCATATGCTTGGCCCCTTTACATTCTATTTTGACAATTTTCTTCCAGGATGATCTTTGAAGCCAGTCATGCCGACCCTGTTGAGGTAATCTTTCTTTCTTCGAATCCGACCTTGCGCGGTTAAGAGAATTCGTCGCGCCGTCCGGAAAGTGAAAAATATCATTCCTGTGCTTACTTGAATCCAAATCTTTCCTTGAAGACACGAGAGGCTGAAGAGCGCGTACAACCCGGCACGATGGCCAGCGGATTACCTCATCCGGTTTACGGACACACCAACCCGAAGCGTCGTCCGGAGGTGACTTGCTCTCTGGCGTTATCCTTAAAGGTTTCTTCGATGTCCTCTCAATCCGTCGACCCGAATTATCAGGCCTCTTCCAACTCGTCTGGCGGTTCATCCACCACACAACTGCCTCGGTGAACATTGCCGCGGGGTATGTAATTGCTGTCCGTCAATTCGATTCACCATCACCTTGGTCAATTTGTCTTAATCAATTCTGAATATTGCAGCACCAAGGCTCGCTTGACCAAGAAAGCGAAAACCCTTGATCCTCTGCGGATGTTGATCCGGAAAAACCCCGAGCAAACACACGAAAATCCACGAAGCCGCCAAGGAAAGCTCGGCGAATTGTACAAAACGATACGCTGACCGCGGAAGTTGAACCGGAGGTCCAAGTGGAAACCTCACAGCCTGCTCCATCAAACCCGTCCACCGGCGGGTCGTGGCTGATGAACCGCCGAGCGAGCAAAAGCGACATCAAGCCCAAACAAGACCGCTGAAAATAGCGATGTTATTGTGGCGGTACTGGCTACACTGCTCCTAGCCAACGGTTGCTTTAGCAAAGCACAGCATCAAAGAAAGTTCCACTACTATGAGCAAAGATAAGGGAAGACTGATATGCCGACTACGACAATTTCTCTGCCAAGAACTTCATTCGGCTTTCGAACCGGCTTTATACAAGCCGTGACTTTGAAGCCGGTCTAATGCATCGCATGAAGGACCGCTATGAGGTAATGAGTTGATCTTTCTTATATTTTAAGCTGTATAGTAGCCCCCAAGGGTCGGTGTAACTTTGCAAAGTTAAGCGGGACTTAAGTGTGTCTCCTCATAGAAAATTGAGATCAACTAGCCATTAGCCCCAAGTGCCAAGTTGAATACTTGTATTGAGCTGGGGACTTGTATAATGAAACAACTAACATGCTCCCTTTGTCATCGAGAATGAAATATATCGACAAACTGTGCAACTCAAGGACCTTGAGCCAATCTGGAAACTCAAATGGCGAAGCCACCAAAAGCCAGAGATGAGTTAAAACTGCCTAACCACCATGGAACAGCTGAAGGAGTGGTACAAATCCGGCCGGGTCAAGCTGGGGCCTTGAAAGCCGGTTTAATAAAGCGGGCGGAAGAAGTGAAGCAGCCCTTAAACGGTGGTGAAGAACTTACGGACTCAAGCGCCAAATACATGCTATGACTTCTGCTATCTTTGGTAAGAACATTTTGTGTCTGATTATCTTAATTTTGATATTTCCGCGGTTTAACCTGAGCTATCTGAAACCGGTGCGAGCAAGCGTATTGCGCATATGGGCTCGATGTGCGGAAGAAACTCAAGGCCGCTTATACACTGATTGAGCAGCTGTATACGGCGCCCGGCGAGTCATATGTGCCACATCATATGACAACACGGCACCGTCCACGATCGGAGAGGCGCTGGACCGGCTGTCTATGGTTCCGGTCAGCTTGAAGAGTTGAAGCGATCCGCGGCCGGGCTGGTACCCTACTAGCTACGACGCGTGCCAAGGCGTGGATTGCAGATCTTGACCGGCGGATATAGCTAAAGGTTTTCCAGTGCTCAAGAAAAGCGGTGAAGCCTTTGATAACGGCATACAAGCGGATAACAAAGGAGATGCGTCGGTGGCGAGTCAGCGGCAGGTGAAGCCAACTGGCGGTTCACCGCTCTTTTATAGCGCAAACAACAAGCGGGTGGGTTGCCATCCCTGAAGTCTGAGCCTTGTTCCTCAATCCGTAAGCACACTTATGCCCCGGCGTTGATCCGGCTGGTGATAAGTGAAGAAGCTGTTTTCAGGCCTTAACCGGATTGGTGGTCCACCAATGACTTCGGGCTTTGGGTGAGGAGGAAGAAGAAGCTGAACCGGCGCGAGCGCCGTCCCCTCTACCTCGCGCCAACCGGTGAAGCAGCGTAATTCGTCAAGCGGGTGGCGTATCCAAAGCTTCAAGGCATAACTCCACATGTAACGCCGGGCCTCCAAAGGCTTTGTAATAGGATAGTCGATGCTTTATATTGAACAATGCGGTACAACCTCGGTCTGTAAACTTTTGCATGGCGGTGCTGGATCGTTGGTTTTGAAGTAGTGAATCCTGCAACATATTTTGCTGCAATCACAAATTCTTAAACCGCCATGGCAGATTAAGCCTCTAGCAGATTGTGATACCAATATAGTTATATGAGAAAATACGAGGTATCGATCAAAATTGTGTGATACAAGCATACCTGCGATGTCGAGGCACAGTTGGCTTTAGTCAATCCGAAGCGGAGGCCTTACAAACCATCACCGTCCAAGGAGAACGATCCTGTGTGTATAATACCGATTTACCGTGTAAATGCGTTAGCCGAACATGATAAGCCCCTGTTACTCCATAATGTGATGTTAACAGCAAAATCAAGCGGAACAAAATCGCCCGACTTAAAAATGTACCAAATTCGACAAGCGTAAATCCGGTTTAAAGAGGTTTGTCGGTTTAAGAAGGCCAACAAAAGCCAAATGATTGGTATAAAGACCACATGGAAGCAAAAACAATGAGAAAAATCGTTTTGCAAGAAAAGGCTGTCTTGGGCGGATCAGATGGTGTTACCATGGTCGGACAGGACCAAGCCCCTATATGGTGTAGCGATGGTTCAAGTCAGCCGGTCCCCAAGCCCGAACTTCGTGGCATGATGCCGATCAAGTGGCATTGCGATGGTTGGGTTCGACCAAAGCCCCAAGTGATTCTATGGCCTTAGGCCGACCAAAGGCGTGGTGGTTCAGGCGTGACCATGTCCCCAAATGATCTGGTGGCTTTCGCTTTGCCAAGAGGTGTTGCATTGGTTCGGACACGACCAAGCCCCCAAGTGACAAAATTTCTAAAAAGCAAGGACAAGGGTTAAACCGGAGGCCGCTTCACGACAGCATCTCCATGTACCCAAACCGGTCTTTTGCTCAGAACAGATACCCCGCTTCAGCCGAGGATCCGGTTTATTGCCTTTATTCATAATATATACATTGTCTCGATATGTACATAAGTGGAGCCAATGGCTCAGGTATAATAAGGCCGAAGATGAGCTATGTTCCATGGCCTATTGGTCTCCTCCTCTGACGTGCGTGAGTCCTTTCGCTCTCGAACATCAATCAGATAGTAGGACCCGTTGTATAGATTCTTGCTGACCACAAGGGCCCCTCCCAAGGTGGGGATAGCTTGTGCATATCTTTACGGTCTTGAATGAGCCGCAGCACTAAGTCTCCTTCTGAAAGGTTACGGTCTTAACCGCCGGTTGTGATACCGACGAAGATCCTGCTGGTAGACCGCCCGAGCGAGCAGCTGCCATATCGCGCTCTTCGTCCGGTCGATCCAAATCGTCTTGCCGTGCTGCCTCGCTATCTTCCTCAACATAAGCTGCCACTCGAGGTGAGTCGTGGCGGATATCGCTGGGAGGACCGCCTCCGCTCCATAGACCATAAAGAGCGGCGTGTATCCGATTGGATCGGTTGGGGTAGTGTTTATACTCCATATCACCGATGGTAGCTCTTCCACCCAACAACCCGGTGTCCTCTCTAAAGGGACCATAAGCGAGGTTTAATACCTTTCAAGATTTCTGATTAGCTCGTTCCGCTTGACCATTGGATTGCGGGTGGGCTCTGGAAGAAACATCAAGCGGATGTGCTCTCGTTCACAAAATTCCTTCATAGCTCCTTTGGACAAATTGGTGCCATTGTCCGTGATGATCTGTGGAAACCCAAACCGGAAAATCACCTTTTGATGAACTGAACCGCCGTGGCGCATCACACTTGCTAACGAGGCTCTGCCTCCACCCACTTAGTAAATTTATCAACCGCTACCAACAGGTGGGTCTTTTGTCCTTGGACCTTTTGAAAGGTCCAACCATATCCAACCCCAAATGCATAAGCGGCCAAGTAATTGGAATCATTCTCAATTCTTGGGCTGGCACATGAAACACGCTGGAGAACTTTTGGCAACCATCACATCGTCGACCAGATCCTCCGCATCGGCATGGGCGGTCAACCAATAGAAACCATGGCGGAATGCTTTGGCCACGGGGACTTTGAACTGGCGTGGTGACCACAATCCCTTCATGAATCTCTCGCAATATCTCACAGCCCTCTTGAGGGGACACACAGCGCTAAACATACGACACCTGCTGCGATGCAACTCGCCATTAACAATGGTCATAGACTTGAACCGCGAACTATCTGCCGGGCCAGCGTCTCATCTTACAGTAACTTCGCCCGGTTCATGTATGCCAAATAAGGGGCGTCAATCCGGAATAACACGCAGGGCCGCCACCAATTGAGCCTCCGGATCAGGGATAGCCAAATCAATTTCATCGGGAAGCTTAGCGGCGGTTTGTGCAGCACATCAAGGAAAGCGTTAGGCGGGACGGTTTACGTTGAGAGCCCAGCCGGCTCAAAGCATCAACCGCCGTTCTTCCGGCGATCCACATGGTCCACTGATATCCTTTAGAATGTCCTGCAACAACATCCACTTCCGACGATATGCAGCCATGAGTGGATCCTTGGAGTCCCAAGTACGGATACTTCTTTGGGCCACCAAGTCCGGGTCACCAAAGCATTTAACCCGGTGAGACTCATTTCCTTAGCCATCCGGAGACCATGGAGCAAAGCTTCATACTCAGCTGCATTGTTAGTACAAGGGAACATTAGGCGGAGAACATAACAGAACTTGTCACCTCGTGGGGAAGTTAATCGACTCCAGCCCGAGCCCTCAATTGCTGGACCCATCAAAATGGATTGTCCAATAGGTGTGATCCGGCTTCTCTTACGGCGCTTGCAACTCCGTCCAATCATTAATGAAATCCACAAGTGCACGAGATTTTACGGCCGTCCGGGTACATACCTTAAACCGTGCGGCCCAAGTTCTATAGCCCCTTAGCAATCCGGCCGATCGCTTCCGGTTCAGTATGATATCGCCCAAGGGGCAGGCCGACCACCGTGATGGGGTGCCCTTGGAAATATTGCTTTAGCTTCCGCTTGCCATAAAAACTCCATATACCAGCTTACGCCAATGCGGATATCTTTGTTTGGATTCGATGAGAACCTCGCTGATGTAATAAAGCGGCGCTGAACGGATACTCCTTCCCTGCCTCCTTGCGCTCCACCACAATGGCCACACTCACTGCCTGGCATTAGCGGCAACATATAACGGGCGGCTCCTTGTCAATAGGGGCAGCAAGAACGGCGGGTTGGCCAGCTGCCGCTTTAAATCCTCAATGCCTCATCGGCGGTGAGCTCCGGACAAATTGATCCGTCTTCTTGAGCATCTGGTACAAAGGGATAGCCTTCTCTCCTAGGCGACTGATAAACCGGCTTAGCGCCGCAATCCGGCCTGTCAAACGTTGGACATCGTTGATGCACTTTGGCCTAGCCAAGGAGGTGATAGCTGTAATCTTCTCCGGATAGCCTCAATCCCCCGGTTGGACACAAGAAAACCCAACAATTTGCCTGCCGGAACACCAAAGACACACTTGGCCGGGTTGAGCATCATCTTGTACACCCGCAAGTTGTCAAAAGTTTCCTTTAAATCCTCAATCAATGTTTCCTTCTGCCTTGATTTCACCACGATATCATCCACATAAGCGTGCACATTACGGCCGATCTGTTCATGCAAACAATTCATGCATAGCGATAAGTTGCTTAGGCGCTCTTGAGCCCAAAGGCATAGATACATAGCGAAGGCTCCAAAAGGGGTGATAAGCGCCGTTTCTCCTGGTCCATAACCGCCATCTTAATCTGGTGATAACGGAATCGCATCAAAAAGCTCAAGCGCTCACAACCGCCGTCGCATCAATGATCTGGTCAATGCGGGGAGGCGAAGAATCTGCTGGACAAGCTTTGTTAAGATCTGTGTAATCCACGCTTTGTCGCCAAGTGCCATTCTTCTTAAGGACCAACACGGATTAGCAAGCCACTCTGGATGAAAGACTTGATGATAAACCCTGCTGCCAAAAGCCTAGCAACTTCTTCTCCGATGGCCTTGCGCCTTTCCTCATTAAACCGGCGAAGAAACTGTTTTACGGTTTGTATTTGGGTCAACATTAAGAGTGTGCTCAGCGAGTTCCTCGGTACACGGCATGTCGAAGGCCTCCATGCAAAAATGTCGATTCTCACGGATGAACTTCGATGGTAGCGCTTTCCTATTTAGGATCCAAGTTGGCACTGATGGTGAACTGCTTGGACGAATCGCCGGTCACAAAATCAACAAGCTTCCTCTCAGCCGCTGATTTGAACTTCAAGTCTGGATCATGCTCTGTAGTTGGCTTTTTCAAAGGGGTCATATCCGCCGGATCAACATTGTCTTTATAGTACCTTAGCTCTTCCGTGGCACAAACCGACTCTGCGTAAGCCGCATCACCTTCCTCGCACTCCAAAGCGATCCGACGGCTCCCATGAACCGTTATCGTTCCTTTGTGACCCGACATTTTCAGCTGTAAGTAAACAATAACAGGGCCGTGCCATAAACTTAGCATAAGCCGGCCGCCCAAAGAGGGCGTGGTAAGGGCTTTGAATTTTCACCACCTCAAATGTCAACGTTTCTGATCTGGAGTCATGTTCGTCTCCAAAGGTCACCTCCAGAGCTATCTTACCGACCGGGTACGCCGACTTACCAGGCACCACTCCGTGAAACACTGTGCTGGACGGCCTAAGATGCCTATCCGTTAACCCCATACGCCGGAAGGTCTCGTAGTACAGGATGTTGATGCTGCTTCCTCCATCCATAAGAACCTTGGTAAACTTGTACCCTCCTACCTGGGGTGCCACCACCAGGGCTAATTGACCCGGATTGTAAACCCGGGGAGGATGGTCTCTCTGCTCCACACAATCGGTTGCTCGGACCAGCGTAGGTAATGCTGGCGCAGCAGTTCAACAACACTTGACCGCCCGCTTCGAAGTTTTCGGTCTCGTCTGTCCAAGCTGGTGGTAAAGACATGGTGCATCCACCGTTCAACTGCTTTGGGTTACTTTGATAACCCATTGCTGCTGTTGTTGATTGTAGCCCCTTAGTTACGACTATTACGATTACCTTGATTATTCGATTGCCTTGTCGCCCGGATTACCACGAATCCTGGGCGGTATTTCCTCCACCGTAACCGGGCGGACCACGAACCGCCACGGGCCCTTGATCATACCGGAAAGAGTTGGAGTTTTGAACTCCTGCATAATATAACAATCCTTCCAAGGTGGTTCGCGGTACCTCCTTCGTCCCATGTTTCGGACAGGGTTGATTCAATATGAAATTCAAACGATCCGGATTGTGACCGCCCCGGTTTGACTGCCTACCCCTGCGCCGCTGACCCTTGTCCTGTGCGTTGGTGTTGGCCACAAAGCCCATGTTGCCGTTAAACTTCGCTTGTTCCTCCATTGCTGCGAATGATCTGCTGGCCCTGGAGTTGCCGTTCTTTTCCCTTCCCACTTCATCATTCTCAGATTCGGGATCCTTGGTACTATCGAATCAGCGTACTTTACCAAAAGCCCATTAGAGTGCCCATGTCATGGCAAAACGCTTCATGCGGCCCAGCTTCAATTTCAATGGCTCGAACGGCAATTGGCTTCCAAGGTCGAGGATCGCGGAATCAGGGTTGATCCGGTCGAAGAATGTAAAACTTCCGAAACGCGGCGCACCCAATGGGTTGTAGACTCTCCCTCCGCCTGGACACAAGCTGCTAAATCCACCACAGACATGGGCTGTTTACAGGTGTCTTTGAAATTTTGAATGAACCGGGTTATGGCGGAGTCCACGAGCTGATAGAGTTGGCGGCAAGTTTTTCAACCAAGTCCGGGCCGTACCTTCCAGCATCATTGTGAAGTACTTCGCACATGCGGCTTCATCCACATCTAGCATCTCCATGGCCATCTCGTAGCTTTCTATCCATGCCTCTGGAGCCAAATCGGCAGTATAATTTGGCACCTTGCGTGGCCCTTGAAATCCTTGGGCAGCGCGCGTTGCGTAAAGCGGGGCGAGGCAAGGCACCCCAAAGAGCGAGCGTGACCCTGGTTCGAAGATGGTCAGACGAACGGCGCGGGCGGATGATCCTCTGCTTGTGCTGCTAACTCGGCCTCCCTCGTGCCTGGCGCGGTCCACTACCACTTGAGCATCTTCAAAGCCGCTTTGCGGATTGTTGCCTTGGCGGACCACGCTGCGCATTGCTTAATCTGGCGGTTCGTCGGCGCGTCGGCTATAGCTCCGGCTCGGGCGGGGGTGGAGTGGATCCGATCCGGACTGCATCGAATCGCTTCTTGCTGAGCGAGGGCCGTCCTAAGGAGCTCCTTAACCCGGCGTGTCTCTACGCTGTGGTGAATCGCCTTCAATTGGAATCGCCCTCCACCGTGCCGCAGCTGCCGAGATTATCCATCGGGTTGGAGTAGTGACCGGAGGTGTCTGCGATGCAGGCGCACGGTATGATGGCGGTAGATCTACCACACGGGCTGAACGGTGCGGCCGTCCCGGTGCTTCGGCGGTTTACCAATGGCGGCGGATTCTTGGTCCCTGCACAGGGTATTGAAAAGCTCCTGCCCTCAAAACTGAAGGTAAGCGGGACATGTACTTCCTTTTCATGACTTCACATGTGGACGCGCTCTGGTCGGCTGAGCCTATAAGCTCTGCGCATCCAGCGGCCCGTTCCACGCCATCCGTTCGTCGCGGCCGCCGAGTCCGCTTTAGCTTTAGTGATCTGTTCCCTCACCTTTGCAATCTCCGCGTTGTGCAGGTCCTGATCCGGCGGATTAGCTTCCGCCATGAAGCACAGCCAATGTGAAAAGCTCGACAAAACTTGAGCGGTGGGCGCGCGGGGCCTCCGTCCCGGCTGCCATCACCGCTGTTGAACCGGCGACCGAAGCGCCGCGGTCGAGAGTGAAGCGCCTCTTGCGTGCCGGCCATGAAGACCCCAACCGGTTGGGTAGATCGAAGGGGTCGGAATACTCGCCGTCGGAACAGCCCCGATCGGCCATCCTGCAGCTGGTATAGAGACTCGGTTTCTCGGCCGGCGATTCATCGCCAGAGTAGGCGACAGTTTCGTCACGGATCTGATCCGTCCTCGTAGCCTCCGTGGGCGACTCTCACGAAAACATGCTTGGCGCCCGGTTTAGCGAGGCAGGACTCTTCTTCGCTCGCTGAGCCGTCTCGCGAGTCGGTGCAGACGTCGGCCCAGGCCCGACTTCGCCGATCTTGCCGATGAATACGTGTATGCCGCCAAAGGGACCGGTACCCATACTCAAGCGAGCGGCCTCGGGGCCCGATCCGCATCGTCGATGTAGAGTTTGCCGCGACGACTCTTAGTCATCCGGCCATTGCATAGCCTTGAGTCCTTCGAACTTGCCCTCTAAGATCATCAAACCATCGTGCGATAGCCCCACGGTGGGCGCCAACTGTCGTGGAATTGTCACGGCAGATGTCCTCATGAAAGGACTTAGTCGTAGGGCCATCGTACGGGTTAACCTAGAGGGGTTAAAGCGGACACAAGACACGAGAATTATACTGGTTCGGCCCCTTCGATGAAGGTAAAAACCTACGTCCAGTTGTGGTGTGATTGATATGGTTTCGGCGACTAGGGAGCAATAGCTTTGCCTTAGCCTCGAATTCTCTGTCCCTAACTTCTTGCCGGGTGCCCCTTATATACGGGTTGGCCTTGGCCGGTCTCTGAGTCCCAACCGGCTCATACAAGAGTCCAGCTTGGTCTCTTCTTTCTTGTCTTACACTACAAGCTACAATACTAAGGCGGTTTACATATATGGACCTTAATTCGCCTCTGGGCTCCAGGCCTCCATCATGGGCCTGGATCATGAACGAGGGTAAACCGGCCCTTCCGGGGCGGTTCACACTCCGTAGTTGTATCCCCAACACTCCCACTCACTTCTTTTGAGAGAAACTCATTCTCTAGAAAGGATCCAAATTTAGCAACAAAAGTCTTGCCTTCAGATCTGTGATAGAAGTTGTACCCAACAGTTTCCTTTGGGTATCCTATGAAGACACATTTCTCCGATTTGGGTTGGAGCTTATCAGGTTGAAGCTTTTTCACAGAAGCATCGCAGCCCCAAACTTTAAGAAACGACAACTTTCGTTTCTTGCCAAACCATAGTTTATAAGGCGTCGTCTAAACGGATTTCGATGGTGCCCTATTTAACGTGAATGCAGCCGTCTCTAAAGCATAACCCCAAAATGGTAGCGGTAAATCAGTAAGAGACATCATAGATCGCACCATATCTAGTAAAGTACAATTATGACGTTCGGACACACCAATTACACTGTGGTGTTCCGGGTGGCGTGAGTTGCGAAACTATTCCGCATTGTTTCAAATGTAGACCAAACTCGTAACTCAAATATTCTCCTCCACGATCAGATCGTAGAAACTTTATTTTCTTGTTACGATGATTTTCAACTTCACTTTGAAATTCTTTGAACTTTTCAAATGTTTCAGACTTATGTTTCATTAAGTAGATATACCCATATCTGCTTAAATCATCTATGAAGGTAAGAAAATAACGATACCCGCCGCGAGCTTCAACATTCATCGGACCACATACATCTGTATGCATGATTTCCAACAAATCTGTTGCTCGCTCCATAGTTCCGGAGAATGGCATTTTAGTCATCTTGCCCATGAGGCACGGTTACATAAGTACCAAGTGATTCATAATCAAGTGGTTCGAAAAGTCCATCAATATGGAGTTTCTTCATGCGCTTTACACCAATATGACCTAA
>JAHIAM010007135.1:0-33873 GCA_021605205.1 Aegilops longissima
AGACCCATTTCCCTTGCGGCGTAGAGACCACATTGTTGACTCCACGGCTGGATGTGATTTGCTTTCATTTCTTGGCGCATATTCTGGATATCATCAGATCTTCATGGCGAGAAGAGGATGAAGAAAACCGCATTCATTACACCATGTGGCACATCTTTGTTTCATACGGATGCCTTTCGGTTTAAAGAATGCTGGTTCAACCTTTGCAAGAAGTAGTCCATGATGCCTTTGAGCCACAAATGCACGAAATGTAGAAGCGTACATGGATGACATAGTGGTCAAAACAAGGACAAAGCAACTCTGGTTCAAGACTTAGATGAGACCTTTGCAAATCTGCGCAAGATCAACCTCAAGCTCAACCCGAGAAGTGCGTGTTTGGAGTCCCTTCCGGCAAGCTTCTCGGGTTCTTCATCTCGAGAGGGAATTGAAGCCAATCCCGACAAGATCAAGGCCATTTAGCAGATTGAAGCACCAAAGCGCGTCAAGGATGTAAGAAGGCTTGCGGTTGCGTGGCTGCTCTCGGCAGGTTTATCTCTAAGTCGCTGGCGCATACGCCATTTTCAAGATTTTGAAAAAGCAGGTCAATGAAATGGACTCCCGAGCGGAGGCTGCGCTCTGAGGACTTAAAGAGGTACCTGTCCTCCACTCAATACTTGTCGCACCTAGGCCACAAGAGAAGTTGCTGCTGTATATAGCGGCAACCAATCAAGTGGTTAGTCTTGCGTTAATGTAGCGGAGAGGAGGCGGATGATGAGCGACAACGGCGGATGCATCCGGCGACAAGCGAGGGCTTCGCCCGTCAAGCTCTGGTCCCGACAAGGACGGATCTGCGCAAGATTGCGACAAGATACAGAAAAGGATGGTGCAGCGCCCGGTCTACTTTGTCAGTTCCCTTCTGCAGGGGGCTAGGTCAAGGTACTCTGGTGTGCAGAAGTTGCTTTTCGGCCTCCTCATGGCCTCGAGAAAGCTGCGCCATTACTTCCAAGCACATGAGATAACAGTTGTCACTCGCTTTCCGTTGAAGAGGATATTGCAAAATCCAGAAGCAACAGGCAGGATTGTTGAGTGGGCCTTTGGAACCATCAAGCTTTGGACTTAAATTTGAAAGCACTTCAACTATCCAAAGCGAGCATTGGCAGAGTTTATAGCAGAATGGGCGTAGCATAAGATGAAGAAATTCGAGAGCGAGCATCCCGTCAAGGAAACAAGTAAAGAGTGGCTGATGTACTTTGATGGTGCCTTCTCGCTGCAAAGGCGCCCGGTGCGGCGTGCTGCTTATCGCACCCACGGAGAGCACCTCAAGTACATAGTCCAAATGCACTTTCCCAAGGAGCAAGCAACAAATAATCTGCAGTATGAAGGATTGCTTGCCGGTCTCGAGATTGCAGTGGACCTTGGGATCAAGAAGCTTATCGTCGGGGTGACTGCAGCTTGTCGTCGCCAAGTAAACAAAGATTATCGAGTCCGTTGATGGAAGCCTACGTTGATGAAGTGAGAAAGCTAGAAGAACACTTTGAAGGCCTGCAAATGGAACATGTTCCAAGAGCTCAGAATGATATTGCTGATGGCCTGTCAAAGTGTGCTGCACTCAAGTTACTGTGGAACCAGGAATTTTTGTGCTCAAGCTGACTCAACCAAGCTGTAACACCATCAACAGGACATAGCAAGAAGAGGAAGTTGGTTTCGGTGACCACTTTCGTGAGAGCTCCTGAAGCCGTCGCCAAGAAGGTCCCGAATCAGCATAAATATCGTTGAGCGATGCTGCTCCGACAAGCCCTAGGGTTTGTTTCGTTGAAGCGAGCGCTCCCGACAAGTTTTGCTCTGGCAAGCTTGCGGGGATCATCAAACTCGGCAGAACCGCGGGTTCTTGCCGTGAAGCTGATGTTCTTATGGCGGCAGATGTGCCTTTAGTCCTTGTTGTCGAGCCGCGAGCTCCAGCAGGCACAACAGATCGTCCATTTCCTTGAACGGGAGAACTTCCGAAGAGCAAGAAGAAGCGGAAAGAGTAGCCCGGCAGTCAAATATGTACCAGTTTGTTGGCAACATCACATGCGGAAGAAGACTCAGAGTGAAATTGAAGTGTATTTGCGGGAAGATGGGCGAAGCTGTTGGCGAGAGATACTGGAGGCATATGTGGTCACCACATTGGCGCAAAACACTGCCGGCAAAGCTTTCCGGCAAGGTTTCTTCGGCGAAGCCCTCGAGGATGCAATGCACAAGTAACCAAGTGTGAAGCGTGCGGTTCCATTCAAGCGAATACACCAGCCAGCTCAAGCTCTCGAGGCGATCCCTTTATCCTGGCCATTTTTGATGCAGGGGCTCGACATCCTCGGCCCCTTCCGCCCGAGCTATCGGGGCTTTGAGTACTTATGCGTCGTGTCGACAAGTTCACAAAGTGGCGAAAGTGGAAGCGATGAGGAAGGTGACAGCCGGTCGGCGATCAAGTTCTTGGTCAATTGTTTGCCGTTTGGGATTCCTAACGGATCATCACCGACAATGGCACCCAATTCACGAGCCGCACCTTCATGCGATCGTCCAAGATCTTGGCGCCAAGGTCATTTTATACATTGCTCACCGAGAAGCAGCGGTCAGCGAGAGAGGGCAAATGCTGAAGTGCTGCGAGGACTCAAGACCAGAACTTTGACATGCTGCACAAGTGCGGAAGAAACTGGATTAAGGAGCTGCGGTGGTTCTTTGGTCGATCAGGACGCCGTAAATCGAGCCCGGCGGACACCTTTGCTCTAGTCTATGGAGCGAGGCAGTTCTCCCCACGGAACTTCGTATCACGGATCACCTCAGTACTCGCTTATGATGAGCTTGAGCAAGAGCAGCTGCGACAAGATGACCGCGCTGCTCCTCGAGGAGGATCGTCTTGAGCTGCTGTCTGAGCTGCTCGCTACCAGCAAGCTTTGCGCCGCTACCATAGCCGCCAAAGTTAATGCGGAGAAGCTTGAGGAAAGCGACCTTGTTCTTCAAGCGTTCAATCCGCCAAGAATTCCAACAAGTTGGCGCCAAAGTGGGAAGTCCCTTATCGGGTGAAGCGAGTCACTAGGCCTGGCGCTGTCATGCAGAGACCGAAGATGGCGTTCGGTGAGCAACTCCTGGAATATAGAGCATCTTCGTAAGTTTTACCCATAGAGGCGCGGTTGCGGAACCCGTTCGGCAACCACCCTTTAATACAAGTCTTGCCGCTGTTGCATGTATTCCTTTATGCAGGCAGGCGCGGACCCGTGCATCGATAAAACTCATGTGTTGCGCACAATTTGTCAATTTCATGCTTTCATCGTTATTATGCATGTATTATCGACATTTTGTGCAGCATCCACCTATGGCGATGATGAGCCACTAGGCTCCATAACTATTTCCTCTTCCTTCTTCTCAAAAGAGCAAGGTTCATCCACCCACAAGTTAACGGGGGAAGGAGAAGATAATGGTGTGGGCCACCAAGTGTCGCTCAAGGAAGTATCACCTTGCGGGAAGCAAACAACGAGAAAAGCTAAGTTGCTCAGTTTAAGCAATCAGTTTTAAATTTTCAAGTTATCTTCCTCGAGCGATAGTACTTTGTATGGAAAACCTGTGCGGCGGAGGAACCAACTTGCGGCTAGCTTGCGCCCACTACTTTGTTTGAGTCCGCTCAACAACTTAAGCGTGCTGCAACTAGTTGCGACAAGGTTGCTTATCGGAGGCAGCATCGCCAGACAGGCTGGCGGCGTTCACTTTCAGCGCTTCGCGACAAAGGTGCTTTCGCACCGGCAGAGTTCCCTAAGCGTGGGGCACAAACATACAAGGAAGAAATCAAGTAAAGGGAATAACATTGCAATTGTTGCCTAAGATTGAGTATATTACAGATTAACATTATGCAGATCTAATAAATTGTTCTACTAAACATGATCCATGGCGGCAAGGAAAAGATAAACTTGGCGGCCTAGTCCCGCGGTCGCCATCGAGCCTCTTGACTCCGCACCCTGTCACGATGGAGTGCGACAAGGGCCTTGGCGCTTCAGCGTCAGCAGATGGAGCAGGGACTTGAGGGCGTTGGTGAAGTTGGCGCTGGGTTGCGGAAGGCCACCTTCATCGGCACCTTACAGGAGAGCCCGGCGCGAACTTGGCGCGACTTCGTCGACCAACTGCTTTGGGATCTCTTCCGAACAGCCCTGGAGACCCATCAACCGCGCTTGAAGAACAGGCTAAGCTTGGCGCTGGGTTGGAGGTTCTCGTCGGTGGGTACCCAAGATCCACCATCCCGGCTCCATCAGCTCATTGTGGATGGCGGCGGCGGTGTCCACAAGACCTTCACATCGATGCATTATGCTATCTCGAGAGTATTACAGGCGGTCACAACATTCGACAGCAGTTCCTCGTTGGCTTTGATCTTCTCCAACAGGCCGCTTCTCGCTCCTTGGCGCCGTCCAGCGTCTCTGTCGAGTGGTGATTTCAGCTCGAGATCGGCCTTGGAGTCCTTGGCGGCGTCGAGCTCCTTGATCTTCTCGTGAAAGCGACCCTGCCTTCGCCCGAGTATAGGCGTCCTTCTCGCGTTCGCGCTTCAGCCCGGTGACCTCCTCGGCGCTCTTACGGAGGTGGCCTCCAGCTGGGCCACCTCGTCTCAATTCCTTCTTGGCGGCCTCGGCAGCGGCAGCATCCTTTGCCTCTGGAGTGCCCGCCAATTGATTGCTCTGGCGGAGATCTTCCTCGTGGCTGTCGAGGTTGATCTTCCGATCGCCAACTCACCTTCTTGGCGGAGAGCTTCTCGCGGCGAGCCGTTGCTGCTCCTCGACCTCGGCCTTCTCCAAGATGAAGGCCGTGCGCTCTTCGGAGATTGCTCCGCGCTCCTGCTATGTCGGAGAGTCTCCTTGTTGGCGCGCCGAAGCTCTTCTGCGCGCTTCTCCATATCGCTCCGCCCTCGCGACAAGAGCTTCGCGACTCCGGCTTAGCTGTGCCGGGCTCGGTAGGCGGCAGCAACCTCTTGATAGCTGCTCCTCCTCGGGCTACGCGCGCTGCCGCGGCTGCTTGGGCGTCAACCAGCGACAGCCCGGCGAGGCGAGCAGTTCAGCGTCGAAGGTCTCCCCTTGGCGGGTGCCTGGAGCTTGGCGCCCATGGGAGCTTGATAAAGACACCTTCGCCGGCCTTGAATAGGGCGCGGGTTGGGAGCTCTTGGTCAGTGCGGCATCGGTGGCGGGGGATCGGCGATCGGTGCAGCGCTGGCGCTCCTGCGGCCTCGGGGCCGTCGATCGATCACGGACCCCTCCCGGCCTCTGCGCCCGGCAGCCTTTGCGGCCTCCTCACGGCGGATCCGTCGGCGCCCGGCCTCCTCTTCCATGTTGGCGGCGTCGTCATTGTTGCCGCGAGCGTCCTCCTCGCCGGCAACCTCAGTTTCCATCGGCTCTCCGGCAGATGGATCTGATGATCAGAGAAAGAAAGGACAAGTCAAGCAAATGTTGAAAGAAGAACGAAGAAAAGGGCAAGGGAAATTCTCAAGCAAGAAGATTACCTGCGGTGGGATCTGTTGCCGCGGTCTCCACCACCACGGTCGTCGGCGTTGCCCCTTGTCAGACTCCCTTGGGAGGCGCTCCTTGGCGGAGAATTCTCCCTTGGCGGCGTGGTTGAAGCGAGCGAGAACTTCGGGGGTGACTTCCGGGGCCTCCTGATGAGGCTGCTCCGCTCCTACACAAATCAACAAGCCAGAAATCGGTAAATAAGGAGCACCCCAACACACCTAACCGTAGAAATGAATCAAATACTTACGGCTGGGGGCTGTCTTTGGGGCTGCTCTGATGAAGGTTGCCGGATCCGGCAAGGGAGTCTCGGGCGTGCCTCCACAGCCGCCCGCAGGGAATCGTCTTGACGGCGACCACCGAGTCTTAGCCCTCTTGACGCCCTCGAGCCAGCGTCTGAAGAAAGAAAGAGCTCAGAATGAAGCAAGTCAAATACAAGACAAAAGCAGTAAATTGAAGAATTACAAGTGCGGCAGCGACAGAACTTACTCTTCCTCTTCTTCCTCGGGCTGAGGCAGAGAAGTCAAATTCGCTCGGTCTGACGAGCTGGAGGGTAGGCTCCCTCGGGCGCTTGGCGGGTGAGGGCGCGTGCTCGAAGGCCCGCTCCCGTTCTTTGTGGCGGCGGGGCGCTCCAGCGACAGCGGTGCTTGCAGCGGTGGAAGCGCGTCGGTAGAGCGCGGCTGTTGGGCCGTCTGCCGCCCGCCACTTCTCGGTTTCTTGAGGCGTCTTCTTAAGCGGGGCAGCGGGCTCCTCCAGCGGCAAGCTACTTGCCAGCGGAGGCGCCCCGGCAGGCTCGTTCGGATCAGCGTCGGGCTCGGCCTGCTCTTCCTCAGCAGCGAACTCCTCTCGTCGGCAAGGCTTGCCGCCTCGGCTACCTCTGCCTCCTCGGCAGAGAACCCAAACCGCGCGGCGGCGGCAGCCTCTGCCGCCTCCTCCAACCTTAATGGCGATCGCGCCATCTCTTGCTTTCGGTGGTGTCGGCGGGTGAGCCGCTTACGCTCGTCGTCGACGCGGATCGGCACTTCTTCCAAGTCGTCGAAGAACTGTTGCTGCGTCGTCGGCGGGCTCCTGCCAAGTTGGAGCGATTCCATGGGAATTGCTGGCGGCACCATCAGCGGATCACGGTCAAGAGTTGTTGCACAAGGGCACGACTCCCTCGGCAACATGAACCACTCGGGGTGATCGCATCGAGCTTGAACAGCTCCGCAGCATGCCATCTAGCTCCAAGGCAGTAAAGTTCAGTTCAGACCAGGCGCAGCCTCATGATGTCGCCGCGTTTGGAACTCCCAAGCAGGCCTCCCCTCTCCTGCAAAGGCGCAATCGGTGGCGAAGGAAGTCGCGCCAACTGCTCTCTGATAAGCCCGGCATGCAGGCGCAAGATCCTAGTCACGACAATCTTCAACTTGGCATCCTCCGGCGCCAAGTTACTCCAATCGTTGCGCGCACTATGGGGGTTTGGCACGAGGCAGTGAAAGGCTGCGGGTCCTCCTCTAAGATCCAACACCCAATCGGCTCTCCCTCCTCCCACTTGCTGCGCAGCTCTCCGTCAAGATATGCTTCTTTCTTGCCGATCCTGGAGGTCCATGCAATTCCTCCGACAGCGGCTCTCCCTCTCTCTCAGCGGGGTGTGAAGTAATGGCGGAAAAGTCGACATTTGGGTGGACCCGACAAAGTTCTCGCAGAGGTGTGCAGCAGCCATGGTGAGGGCGGCGTTGGGGTGAAATCAAGGCGGAGGCCATATGTGTTCATGACGCCATAAAGAATTCGGAAAAGGCGGGCGAGCCCGCGAAGAAAAAGCGAAGAAAGGGTACCCGATGGAAACCTTCTCGGATGTGAAGCGGAGATCACCCTCGTGCTTGTGAGTGCGCCAGCGTCTCCGTCGACGAGAAAAGGTAATACAGCTCCGCAGCTCCTTCTGTCGAGCAAGGATCGAAGAGCCCTCTCCTTCCATGCGCCCTTTGAGCCGCTGCGCCTCGGCCGACTTCACCCCTTGCCCTTTGTCGACTTCGGAGCCATGGCGGAGGTGGTGGAGAATCCGGCGGCGTTGGTGGCGCCCGGTGGCAATGGGGAGGCGGCGGGCGTCGCTCTCTTTGGACTTGAGAAGAAGGGGGCGGCGGTGGTTTTGATGTGACAGCAATGGCAAGTGGGCGTCCTGCCTGTTCCCCCTGCTTATAAGGAGGAGAGGGGCGGGCGTTCGATTTTCCCATTAAAAGCCCCACGATCTCTCCCGGCGCCACGTCCGGAGCGTGCCGTTAAGTGGGGGCGTGGTGGGTCGGCGAATAACTGCTGCGATCCGGGCGGCGCGTGCCGTGCCACTGTTTTGGGCCTGGCCCATGAGCTTGGCGCCGTGTGGCCCAGGCCGGGGCTCTGTCGGTGTATGCTAGAGTGGGGTACCCTAGTACCCCGAACTTCGTCTGCGGATAATCGCAACACCCAGCGGCGAGGGCTGGCTTTGGTGGCCGCCAAGGTCCTCGGCGGCTCCTTTGGAGCCTTTCAAGAACTAAAGTAATCAAGGCCCGGCAAGAGGAGCTTGCCGGAAATACTCAAGGCAAGAAGGAAACAAGACCCGGCAAGAGGGCTTGCGGGAAGGCTGAGTGGCGACAAGCTCCCGGCGCGACAAGGACCTTGCAGCGGCAAGGTGCTTGCCACGACGAGCAACCTCTCTTCATCTCCGCTCCAGCTCATCCGCCAGCGATATAGCCGCCATGGGGCTTTCCGACCGCAGCGTGTCAATGGGCTATGCAGCCAGCGGAGCAGCGATAGCGGCTGACAAGCTACCATCGTGGCAAGCGGGCGCTTTTGGCGGTCCCTGTTATGCTTGTTGACGGCAATGGGGCGGACATTTATGGCTCTTGTCCCTTGCCGTCGAGTTAGGTATAGATCCTTTGTACCTTTTGGCAAAGCGGTGTACCAACCACTTGTTTTCCTATTTTACCCTTGCCTACTTGCCTGTGGTGACCCCTTGTGCCTATAAAAGGAGGCCAAAGGCGCGTGAAAAGGGTTCGATTAAACTCGGTTCAGCACACTCCTTTCATTAGACTCATTGAGACCACACTCCTTGAGGCTAGGTTTTGTAGCTCCCATTGCTCCCTAGCAAGAACACAATATAATCCACCAAGCAGCGGTAGGAGTGTTATCTCTCCGGAGAGCTCCGAAGCTGGGTAAATCTGCTCGTGTGCATCGCCTCGATCCGCTCTTTGTGCATTCTCCACCCCCCTCCGAACCACAAGGGACCAGGTCCCATAGGTGTTAAGTGGGTCACGATCAACCTCCCGGCAGGTCTCTGTCGTATCTACTTTTCAAACACTTTTGCCCTTGTTTTGGACTCTAACTTGTATGATTTGAATGGAACTAACCGGATGGCGATGTTTTGCGAGAATTGCCATGATGTTGTTTTATGTGCAGAAAACAAAAGTTCTCGGAATGACCTGAAACTCCACGGAATATCTTAGAATAAATAATAAAAATCCTGCCAAAGATGAAGACCAGGGGCCCACACCTGTCCACGAGGTGGGGCGCCCCCCTCTGGCGCGCCCCTACCTCGTGGGCCCCCAGGAAACCTTCAGCGCCAACTCCAACTCTATATATTGGCTTTGGGAGAAAAAAATCAGAGAGAAGAAATCATCGCGTTTTACGATCTGAGCCGCCGCCAAGCCCTAATCTCTCTCGGGAGGCTGATCTGGAGTCCGTTCGGGGCTCGGAGAGAGGATTCGTCGCCATCGTCATCATCAACCATCCTCCATCACCAATTTCATGATGCTCACCGCCGTGCGTGAGTAATTCCATCGTAGGCTTGCTGGGCGGTGATGGGTTGGATGAGATTTATCATGTAATCGAGTTAGTTTTGTTAGGGTTTGATCCTAGTATCCACTATGTTACGAGATTGATGTTGCTATGACTTTGCTATGCTTAATGCTTGTCACTAGGGCCGAGTGCCATGATTTCAGATCTGAACCTATTATGTTTTCATGAATATATGTGAGTTCTTGATCCTATCTTGCAAGTCTATAGTCACCTACTATGTGTTATGATCCGGCAACCCGAAGTGACAATAATCGGGACCACTCCGGTGATGACCATAGTTTGAGGAGTTCATGTATTCACTATGTGCTAATGCTTTGTTCGGTTCTCTATTAAAGGAGGCCTTAATATCCCTTAGTTTCCAATAGGACCCGCTGCCACGGGAGGGTAGGACAAAAGATGTCATGCAAGTTCTTTTCCATAAGCATGTATGACTATATTGAATACATGCCTACATTACATTGATGAATTGGAGCTAGTTACTGTGTCACCCTATGTTATGGTGTTACATGATGAACCGCATCCGGCATAATTATCCATCATTGATCCGGTGCCTCTGAGCTTTCCATATCTGGTTCTCGCTTATTTACTTTCCGTTGCTACTATTACAATCACTACAAAATACCAAAAACATTACTTTTGCTGTCTTTACTTTTGTTACCGTTACCACCACTATCATATTACTTTGCTACTAAACACTTTGCTGCAGATACTAAGTTTCCGGTGTGGTTGAATTGACAACTCAGCTGCTAATACTTGAGAATATTCTTTGGCTCCCCTTGTGTCGAATCAATAAATTTGGGTTGAATACTCTACCCTCGAAAACTGTTGCGATCCCCTATACTTGTGGGTTATCAAGACCTTTTACGGCGCCGTTGCTTGGGGAGCATAGCTCTATTCTTTGAGTCACTTGGGATTTATATCTGCTGGACACTATGAAGAACTTGAAGGCGCTAAGACAACAATTTATCCCTCAACTACGAGGGAGGTAAGGAACTGCCATCTAGCTCGCACTTGATTCACCTTACATTATGAGTAAGCTAGCGACACCTAAACCCTTACGCTATTAGTTCCGATATATGCATGTTATTGATGATGCCATACGCTATGCATGATACTTATGATGAAACTACTTCTATGCTTGATACTCTGTGCCCTTGGTGAATTTCTAGATGAACAAATTTCTAGGTCTAGAGAAAGAAATTATTGAAGCTGATAATATTGATGAAAGTGATGATGAAGATATGCCTGCTATTCACGAGGTTATCTTTTTGATATGGAATCTTCGCAGCTATTTTTGCTTGCAAGGATAGATATGAACTTAAGAGGTTGCTAGTTAAATGGAGTAAAGAATCTCTTAGAGATAGAATGAAACCTGACCCTGCTTTTGCTACTTCACCTATTTGTGTTCGATAAGGATTATGAATTTTCTGTTGATCCGGATATAATTACTTTGGTTGAATCTGATCCTTTTATGGCTATGAATCTGAAACTGTTGTGGCACATCTTACTAAGTTAAATGATATAGCCACCTGTTTACTAATGATGAGAGATCGCTACTTTTATATACTCAAAATATTTCCGTTCTCATTAAAGGGTGATGCTAAGATATGGTTTAATTCTCTTGATCCTGGTTGTGTGCGTAGTCCCAGGATATGATTTATTACTTCTCTGCTAAATATTTCCCTGCTCATAAGAAACAAGCTGCTTTGAGGAAATATACAACTTCGTGCAAATTAAGAGAGAGTCTCCCACAAGCTTGGGGAGGCTTCTCAATTATAATGCTTTGCTGATCATCCTCTTAAGAAACCTGAAATACTTGATATCTTTTATAATGGACTAACCGATGCTTCGGAGATTACGGATAGTTGTGCTGGTTCTCTTTTAGGGGAAAGAACACGGATGAAGCTGAAATTCTATTGAATAATATGTTGACAAATGAAAATAATTGGGCACCTCTGAGCCAGCTCGAGCCAATTCTTGAGCCTATTCCTAAACCAACTCCGAAGAGAGAGGTGTTCTATTTCTCGATCCTGAAGATATGCAAGAGGCAAAGAAATCTATGAAAGAAAAAGGTATTAAAGCTGAAGATGTTAAAATTTACCTCCTATTGAAGAAATACATGGTCTTAATTTACACTTTGTTGAAGAAACTTATGATCTTGATCCATTACTTATTGAAGAACCTCCTGATCCCGATAACCCGACACGGTAGTAAAGGTAAATTCTCTCTATAGATATGATAAAGCTGAAGTCCCTCCTACTAAAATTGCTAGTCGATGCTTGGATGAGTTTGATAACTTTATGTTTAAGCAAGATGACTTTAATGCTTATTTTGGTAGACAATTAAAACAAAATACCTTTATGATTAAGCGCTTGGGTGATTATATGGCTAATATTAGAGGTGAACTTAAACTTGTTAGCAAACATGCTTCTATGGTTACCACTCAAGTAGAACAAGTACTTAAAGCTCAGAAAAGAAGTGCTTGATGAAATGAATAGTAAGAAAAATGATTATGTTGTTAGAGTGGCTACTAGAACTGGTAGAATGACTCAGGAACCTTTGTATCACGAAGGCCACCCTAAGAGAATCGAGCAAGATTCTCGGAGAAATAATATTGATGTACCTAGTTCTTCTAAAAGGAAGAAAAAGAAAAATGATAGGACTTTGCAAACTTCTAGTGAACCTATTGTTGAACCACGAGAATCCAAATGATATCTCTATATGCGATCTTTGAAACACAATCTAGTAATGAACATGAACCTAGTGAAAATGTTAATGATGATGTTCATGATGATGCTCAACCTAGTAATGATAATGATGTAGAAGTTGAACCTCTTTGTTGATCTTGATAACCCACAATCAAAGAATCAACGTTATGATAAAAGAGACTTTGTTGCTAGGAAACATGGTAAAGAAAGGGAACCATGGGTTCAGAAACCCATGCCTTTTCCTCTGAAACCATCCAAGAAAAAGGATGATGAGGATTTTGGCGCTTTCTGAAATGATTAGACCCATCTTTTTGCGTATCACGATTGGTGATATGCTCAAAATGAATCCTTATGCTAAATATATGAAAGATATTGTTACAAATAAAGAAAGATGCGGAAGCTGAAATTTCCACCATGCTTGCTAATTATACTTTTAAGGGTGGAATACCAAAGAAACTTGGAGATCCAGGGTACCTACTATACCATGCTCCATTAAGAGAAATTATGTTAAAACTGCTTTATGTGATCTTGGAGCGGTGTTAGTGTTATGCCTCTCTCTTTATATCGTAGACTTGACTTGAATAAGTTGACACCTACTGAAATATCTTTGCAAATGGCTGATAAATCAAGCTGCTATACACATCGGTATTTGTGAGGATGTGCTGTTGTGGTTGCAAGCGTTACTATTTTAACGGACTTTGTTATTCTTGATATTCGAGGATGATAGTATGTCTATTATTCTTGGAAGACCTTTCCTTAATACTGCAGGGGCTGTTATTGATTGCAACAAAGGCAATGTCACTTTTCATGTTAATGGTAATGAGCATACGGTACACTTTCAGAAACAACCTCAAGTTCATAGTATCAACTCTATTGGAAAAATTCCATCGATTATATTTGGAGGTTTTGAATTTCCTCTCCCTCTGTCAAGAAGAAATATGATATACTTATTATTGGGGATGTCCATATCCCGTTGAGGTAACATAGTGTTATTCAAATTTCTCGGTTCCATGTTAATCGGAATGAGTTTGTTAACAAGACTTGATCAACCTTGTTAGTGGATTCCTTTTGATGAGCATGAGATGGATGAAACTAGAAGCACAACCTTACATGTACCCTCTTTATATTTTCTATTATTTAGTAGAAATAAAGTAAAATAGTATTTTTCATACATTTCTGATTTATCCGTGCAATATAAAATATCCGAAAATAAAAGTCCTCGAATGCCATGCCAATTTAATATGATTTTTTAGGAATATTTGAGGATTTCTTGTGCAAAAATTACAGCGGAGGGCTGCCACAGCCACGAGGTGGAGGCGCGCCCTACCCCCAGGCGCGCCCCTGCCTCGTGGGCCCACGGTGGCCCTCCTCCACTATCCTGCACCCATCTTCTTCCTCTGCCTCACACAAACCGAAAAACCAACTCAAGCACGAGTTCCAGCCACTTTTGCTGTGATTTTGATCTCCTTGCTCAAAGCACCTCTCATAAAACTGCTTGGGAGACTCCTCCATTGGTCCAATTAGTTTTTGTTCTAGTGCTTTATTCTTTGCAAATTTGTGCTGCATAGGTGACCATGTTCTTGAGCTTGCATGTCAAATTTATATGGTTCCAAGTAGTTCTAATGCTTGATATAGGCTCTAGGCACTTGTAGGAGTAGTTGCTATCAATTTTATTGAAGTTGGTTCACTTTTGTTTGAAGTTACTAAAATTTCAGATTATTTCAGAAATAATGAAGAGACTTTTGAGGGCTCGTCGGTAGAAGCTCGAAGGAAACACAAAAGGAAGAAAGCGAAGCCCAAATTTAATTTTCCTCGTGCCGTGGAGGTCGGCCGTGTGAATGGCCTTCGATGACTTCTTGAGGAGGCAGAGATTTATGAGGATTTCTATCTATTGATTGAGAATGCTGGCCTCACCGACTTCCTCCGCGACCAACGTCATCGGTATCTCTTACTCACAAATACTTTTGTGCAGAACTTCTACTTTTCCCTAAGAAATCACCTCCATCGGTAGAGTTTCATTTATATGGCGTTGTTAAGGAGATGCTATTAGCTGAATTTTGCGAGGTTTGCAAAATACCCTTTGAGGTACCTTAGATGAACCACACCATAATGAAGTGGAAGCTTTTATTAACACTATCTTGTGGGAGAAACCAGGAAGGTTTACGATGCAAGAATTACTAGCATACATTTTCCTGTTTTCGCTACTTTGCCTTATTTGCTAGTCGTTGCTTGATTGGTCATGAGGAACTGTGGAAACCTTAGTGTTCTGATATTATCATTTTGTTCCATGGTTTATACATAATAACTCTGTTAGTATGGGTGGAATTGTTGCTAGGCGGTTAAGTCGAACCGTACTAAGGGCCCCATCTTTGGAGGCATTTATGCTTCACGCCTAGCTGAATATTTTGAAATACCTATTAGGCATTTGGAGAAAGAAGAAACATCATTGCCCCGTGCTTATTTAGATTATAAGAGTATGCTAGCGCATGACTTTCTTGTTAAGGGCAAGGAAGGGGAGCTTAAATATAAATTGTACTTTGATAAACATCACCCAGAGACTATTACTTTACTGCTCCCTCTTTGTTTAACTTGTCTGAGGTCCTCACATCATTAGTGGCGGCCATTCAAGCCTATCGGAATCCTGCACCAACCGGAACGGAACCACAAGATGAGCCTCCACGACAGTCTGTTTATTCTTGGGATCTGAGGCGGTTGCCGGCCGATGGCGATCGAGTCCTCTTCATCACATTATGATCCCAACTATTCTTCTTGCATGTATGACCCCAGCTACACCTATGGGTATCCATGAGGCTATCCACGGCAATAGACCAACAGGCCAAAGCCTAAGCTTGGGGAATCGTATTTCTCACCGACATTACATTTATGTTCACACACACTCATTGCTAGATGTCGGTGCTCATACTCTTTCACTGTAATATCCATGCTAGTTTATTTTCTTTTCCTGCTTTCTTCTTGTGTGTTTAATAAACCTTAGAAAAACCAAAAAAATTAGTAGTAGTTTATTTTTCCTGCTGTAGTAGTAATAATTAAAAAGAAAACCCAAAAATATTTCCCGTTCTTCTTTTGCTTGTTGGGAGCTTTCCCGTGTAAATAGTTTTATTTCTTTTCTTTTCTTTGAAATTCGATGGGAAGACCATGATTAAATTGTTGAA
Source organism: Aegilops longissima (assembly GCA_021605205.1). NCBI lineage: Eukaryota > Viridiplantae > Streptophyta > Magnoliopsida > Poales > Poaceae > Aegilops > Aegilops longissima. The sequence continues at coordinate 15,178 of JAHIAM010007135.1, forward strand.
GTGGCTCTTATATGCATCATTGTTGATTTAACCAAGAGCCCATATTGCCTTGTCTTCTCCTGTTTATTGAATGCTCATGATTCAGCTTAGTCAATGCCGTGCACTCTTATTATTATTCACACCGTTCGATTCGTGCAAGTGAAAAGGCAATTATGATGATATATGATGGGTATTGAGATGGGAAAAGCTGGTATGAACTCGACCTCTTTTGTTTTTGTAAATATGATGAGTTCATCGTTCTTGATTCAGCTGATTATGAATAAACATGTTTGCAATGACAATTAGAGATCATAGTTGCTTGTGCCATGCTTGATTAGCTATGAGTTATAATGGTTTACCTTGCGTGCCAACATGCTATTAAAATGGTTGTGATGTGGTATGATGGGGTGGTATCCTCCTTTGAATGATTTAAGTGACTTGACTTGGCACATGTTCACGCATGTAGTTGAAACAAATCAACATAGCCTTCACGATATTTATGTTCATGGTGGATTATATCCTACTCATGCTTGTATTCAATGTTTATTAATTTTAATGCATGTTCATGACTGTTGTCGCTCTCTAGTTGGTCGCTTCCGGTCTTTTGCTAGCCTTCACTTGTACTAAGCGGGAATACTGCTTGTGCATCAATCATAAACCCCAAAGTTATTCCATATGAGTCCACTATACCTTCCTATATCACGGTATCTACCTGCCGTTCCAAGTAAATTTGTATGTGCCAAACTCTAAACCTTCAAATAAACATTCTGTTTTGCATGCTCGAATAGCTCATATATCAACTAGGGCTGCCCTTATCTTCCGTGTTAGGCGGGTTATTCTCAAGAGAGTGGACTCCGCTCCTCACTCACGAGAAAATGGCTGGTCACGGGATGCCCAGTCCATGCTTTATGCAAACTAAATCAAAATAATTGCAAACAAAACTCCCCACAGGACCCGTTGAATGTTGGAGGCACTTTCGTTGTTTGAGCAAGCCATGGATTGATGCTTGTGGAGGAGGGAGTATAAACTTTACCATTCTGTTTGGGAACAACCTATAATTTGTTTAGCATGGAAGATATCGTCATCTCTTAGTTGTTATGTTGACAATGAAAGTATGCGCTCAAAATATAATTTATCTCTATTTCAAAACCGAGCTCTGGCACCTCTACAAATCCCTGCTTCCCTCTGTGAAGGGCCTATCTATTTACTTTTATGTTGAGTCATCACCCTCTTATTAAAAGCACTAGCTGGAAACACAGCTGTCATTTGCATTCATTCTTGTTAATTTATATTGGGTATGACTATGATTGGATCTCTTTTACCATGAATTACAATGTCTAGTCAGTCCTTGATCTTTGAAGGTGCTCTGCATTTATGTTTTGCGGTCTCAGAAAGGGCTAGCGAGATACCATCTTGTTATATCATATTATGATTGTTTTGAGAAAGTGTTGTCATCCGAGGTTTTTATTATGGTTTGCTAGCTGATTATGTTATTGATATGAGTAAACATGAGACCTAGGAGTTATTGCAAATGTGGTTAGTTATGATCTTTGCTGAAAACCTGAATCTTTGGCTTGACATAGGTACAACAACAAGAGCAAGCAGAGTTTGTAAAGTTTTATTTTTCTCTTTCGGTTTGTCAACTGAATTGCTTGAGACAAGCAAGGGTTTAAGCGTGGGCCCCACAGAAACCTTCAGCGTAACTCCAACTCTATATATTGGCTTTCGGGAGAAAAAAAAAATCAGAAGGAGAAATCATCGCGTTTTACGATCACGGGCGCCCGTAAGCCTAATCTCTTTCGGGAGGCTGATCTGGAGTCCGTTCGGGGCTCGGAGAGAGGATTAAATCGCCATCGTCATCATCAACCATCCTCCATCACCAATTTCATGATGCTCACCGCCGTGCGTGAGTAATTCCATCGTAGGCTTGCTGGGCGGTGATGGGTTGGATGAGATTTATCATGTAATCGAGTTAGTTTTGTTAGGGTTTGATCCTAGTATCCACTATGTTACGAGATTGATGTTGCTATGACTTTGCTATGCTTAATGCTTGTCACTAGGGCCGAGTGCCATGATTTCAGATCTGAACCTATTATGTTTTCATGAATATATGTGAGTTCTTGATCCTATCTTGCAAGTCTATAGTCACCTACTATGTGTTATGATCGGCAACCCGAAGTGACAATAATCGGGACCACTCCGGTGATGACCATAGTTTGAGGAGTTCATGTATTCACTATGTGCTAATGCTTTGTTCGGTTCTCTATTAAAGGAGGCCTTAATATCCCTTAGTTTCCAATAGGACCCTGCTGCCACGGGAGGGTAGGACAAAAGATGTCATGCAAGTTCTTTTCCATAAGCACGTATGACTATATTGAATACATGCCTACATTACATTGATGAATTGGAGCTAGTTACGTGTCACCCTATGTTATGGTGGTACATGATGAACCGCATCCGGAATAATTATCCATCATTGATCCGGTGCCTCTGAGCTTTCCATATCTTGGTTCTCGCTTATTTACTTTCCGTTGCTCTTTGTTACAATCACTAAAAATACCAAAAACATTACTTTTGCTGTCTTTACTTTTGTTACCGTTACCACCACTATCATATTACTTTGCTACTAAACACTTTGCTGCAGATATTAAGTTTCGGTGTGGTTGAATTGACAACTCAGCTGCTAATACTTGGGAATATTCTTTGGCTCCCTTTATGTCGAATCAATAAATTTGGGTTGAATACTCTACCCTCGAAAATTGTTGAGATCCCCTATACTTGTGGGTTATCAGGTCCCCTTCGTCTTCTTGTTTTGACCTCCTCCCTAGATGGGAGAAGGGTTTCCCCTCTGGTCCTTGGCCTCCATGGCGTGGGAGGGGCGAGAGCTGATACGTCTCCCACGTATCTATAATTTTTGATTGCTCCATGATACTTAATCTATTGTTTTGGACTATAATGGGCTTTATTTTCCACTTTTATATTACTTTTGGGACTAACCTATTAACCGGAGGCCCAGCCCAGAATTCTTTGTTGTTTTGCCTATCTCGGTGTTTGAAGAAAGCGGAATATCAAAGCAGTCCAAGCGGAATGAAACCTTCGGGAGCGTGATCTTCTCACGAGCGTGATCCAGGAGACTTGGACCCTACTCCAAGAAGTGCCAAAGGCGGTCACGGTGGAGGCCCCCCCTCCAGGCGCGCCCCTGCCTCGTGGGCCCCCTGACGCTCCACCAGCGTACTCCTTCCTCCTATATACCTCATTACCCCCAACAGATCAGAGGCGGGCCAAAACCTAATTCCACCGCCGCAACTTCCTGTATCCACGAGATCCCATCTTGGGGCCTGTTCCGGAGCTCCGCCGGAAGGGTCATCCACCATAGAGGGCTTCTACATCAACACCATAGCCCCTCCGATGAAGTGTGAGTAGTTTACTTCAGACCTTCGGGTCCATAACTAGTAGCTAGATGGCTTCTTCTCTCTTTTTGGATCTCAATACAATGTTCTCCCCCTCTCTCGTGGAGATCTATTCGATGTAATCTTCTTTTTGCGGTGTGTTTGTTGAGACCGATGAATGTGGGTTTATGATCCAGCTTATCTATGGAAAATATTTGATTCTTCTCTGAATTCTTTTATGTATGATTGAGTTATCTTTGCAAGTCTCTTCGAATTATCCGTTTGGTTTGGCCAACTAGATTGGTAGTTCTTACAGCGGAAGAAGTGCTTAGCTTTGGGTTCAATCTTGCGGTGTCCTTACCCGAGTGTGAGAAGGGGTTGCAAAGCACGTATTGTATTGTTGCCATCGAGGATAACAAGATGGGGTATTTATCATATTGCATGAATTTATTCCTCTACATCATGTCATCTTGCTTAAAGCGTTACTCTGTTTTAACTTAATACTCTAGCGCATCTTTGGATAGCGGTCGATGAGTGGAGTAATAGTAGTAGATCTGAGAATCGTTTGACCTACTTGTCTGGACGTGATGCCTATATACATGATCATTGCCTAGATATACTCATAACTATGCTCAATTCATCAATTGCTCAACAGTAATTTGTTCACCCAAGTAGAATATCTATGCTATTGAGAGAAGCCACTAGTGAAACCTATGGCCCCGGGTCTATTCTCATCATATCAATCTCCATCACCTTATTTACTTGCTTTGCTTTTACTTTTGACTTTGCATCTTTATACCAAAATACCAAAAATATTATCTCTATCAGATCTCACTCTCGTAAGTGACCGTGAAGGATTGACAACCCCTAATCGCGTTGGTTGCGGTAGCTATCATTTTGTGCAGTCACGAGGGACTTGCGGCGTGGCCTCCTCTTGGATTGATACCTTGGTTCTCAAAAACTGGGAAATACTTATGCTCTTGTGCTGCATCATCCTCTCCTCTTGAGGAAAACCAGCATAAGCTCGAGGCGTAGCAAGAAGGATTTATGGCGCCGTTGCGGGGAGGTCTCATAAAAGTCAACATACCAAGTACCCATCACAATCCCTATCTCTCGCATTACATTATTTGCCATTTGCCTCTCATTTTCCTCTCCCCCACTTCACCCTTGCCGTTTTATTTGCCCTCTCTTTCCCAATCTCCTCCTCTCTTTCGCTTGCCCTTTCGTTTGCTCGTTTGGTTGGATTAGATGCTTATTTGTTCCTAAACAAAAAGCCAATATCTATGGATCCTCATCCAAGCTTGCCAATCTTTTAAGAGATCCAATTATGATGAACCAATTCCTAGTGATTTGGATGCACTAGATTATCTTTATAAGGTTTTGCACGAAATCCGTGAAGTGACTCACGATAGATCTTTGAATAAAAGCATGATTGCAATGATTTTATTATAAATTCTTTTGATGTCAATTGTGCTAATAAGATGCAAAACCCTAAGCTTGGGGATGCTAGTTTTGCTATGTCTACTACTTGTTGCAATGATCATGATTGGGGTGACTCTTCTTATGATCTTGAAAATTTATTTAAGCCCCATGATAAATATGAGATTGATAATATTGTTTGCAATAATATTGAAAGTGGGTTAGGAAGAGTGTCAACTTTAGATCCCACATATTTGGAGAATGTTCAATCTTATGAAGTTCTTGATAAAAGTGGGTTTGGAAAGGTCATGACTTTAGTTAATGATAATCCCACTATTTTGGAAGTGTATCAACTTTGCATGCATGTGGATCGTGTTGAGAATATACTTTGTGATAGCTATTTTGTTGAATTTGCCTATTGAGGAGTCTGGACTAGGGGGTGTCCGGATAGCGAACTATCATCTTTGGCGGACTCCTAGACTATGAAGATACAAGATTGAAGACTTTGTCACTGTGTGGGATGGGACTTTCCTTGGCGTGGAAGGCAAGCTTGGCGATCTGGATATGTATATCTCCTACCATTGTAACCGACTATGTGTAACCCTAACCCTATTCTAGTGTCTATATAAACCCGAAGGGTTTTAGTACATGGGACGAACAACAATCATACCATAGGCTAGCTTCTAGGGTTTAGCCTCTCGATCTCGTGGTAGATCTACTCTTGTACTACCCATATCATCAATATTAATCAAGCAGGGGTAGGGTATTACCTCCATCGAGAGGGCGAACCTGGGTAAAAACATCGTGTCCCTTGTCTCCTATTACCATCCGCCTAGGCCGCGATTCGGGACCCCCTACCGAGATCCGCGGTTTGACACCGACATTGGTGCTTTCATTGAGAGTTCCTCGTAGCCGTCACCTATAGGCCCGATGGCTCCTTGATCATCAACAACAGCGGTCCAGGTGAGACTTTTCTCCTGGACAGATCTTCGTATTCGGCGGCTTTGCCTGCGGGCAATTCACTTGGCCATCTAGAGCAGATCGAAAGCTACACCCCAGCCATCAGGTCAGATTTGGGAGTTTGAACTACGGCCGACATCGCGGAGACTTGATCTTGACGGATTCGAGCCACAATAAACACGCCGCCTTGTCTCGATGAGTGCGATCTAGCTCTGCGCCCGAGCGGTGCCACAGGAGGCCACACGATGCCGCTCGACCCTTAATCCGGGCGGTTTAGCGATCGAGGGCGGTTGGTTGGACACCGCCTCGGGGCTGAAATCTCTATGGCGATTGAGCGAACACCATCTCGTCGCTGCGAAGACCGTGAATCCAAGGTGCGGACTCCTCTCCGGACTCGAACCCTCCAGCGCCCTGCCAATCGAATCCGATTGGGCACGGTCATGGAGTTCACCGCCACAGACATCTTTCAGCTTTTCGCCCTTTGGCGACATCTTGAATTCACTAAAGTCTCTCTCTTTATCGGAGAGCCTGGCGGACTACGGTCGGGAAGGTTGAGATCGGACGATGAAGAAATTCGCGCCCACCACCACCCACTTTGTAGCCACTGTCGATGATTTAACCGACATGCTCGACTTTGACTCGAAGACATCGGCGGTATGGGCGGCGATGCGGAGGCGACCAGAACCAGCGCCTACATGGCGCTGGAAGGCCACCTCGTCATACAACATATACATGGTGGACATCCCAAAAGATGGGAGCGGTGATGGAAGCGGAGGATGACCCTCAAGAAACAGCCCAGCGTCGGCGTCGTGGCGCGCTCTAAATCCGCCACAGCAAAAGCGGTGATTCCGGCACGGGAGATAATAATACCGGACGGTGCCTAAGGCGACCCCTCCGGCGGGACTCGGCGCGGGAGGAGGAGAAGCAAATCCTTACGACGGTCTTGGCGAGAAAAAGAGGTAGAGGGCGATAATTATGCCTCCCTCCGAAGATGAGGCAAGCCTTGGCGACGATGAATTTGTGCGTGCACGAGGATCTGCCGAGCAGGGCATTTCAAGCGCAGGCTTATGGCCATGGCAAGCAGCCTCAAGAAAAAGCAGCGGCAACTTAGAGCTGACCAAGACTTGCTAAGCGGCGGATGGACTGAAGTCCTTGCGGCGAAGAGTATGAACACGAGCGCCCCTCCAAGACATACCCCAAACCCAGGCTGCTACCCCAATTAGAGGAAGCACCCAAACCTACATCACCGGCGCATGATGTGGCGACCGGCCACCCGTGGTTGTGACGAGAGAGGCCTCTAGACCCTCCATTCAAGCCGCACTCTAGCGTCGCTCGAAAAGTACCAAGGCGGGAAGCGCGCGGACCTGCGAGACATATTGGAGGACAAGGCAAGGCAAACAAGATCGATCTACGGATCGGCGTGGGCGCCACGACATGTGGCGATAACCGTCACGCGGATTCAACAATTCGGTCGGGCGAACCACGATGAACAAAGCTCATATGAGCTACGTCGTGATATATTATCTGAGCGCCGCACACCACTATGCTTCCCAAATGAAGTAATGGATCATCAAATCACGAGGGCTTCAAACCCGTAAACATCGAATCATACGATGGTACCACAGATCCCTTGATGCGGATCGAGGACTATCTCCTCCATATCCACATGGCCCGCCGTGATGATCTACATGCCATCAAATACCTCCCTCAAGCTTAAAGGACCAGCTCGGCATTGGCTCAACAGCTTGCCGGCAGAGTCAATCAGTTGTTGGGAGGACACGGAAGCCGCATTCCTTGATAACTTCGGGGCACATATGTGCGACCACGAGCGCCGATGACCTCAGCCACATAATTCAGCAGCGGAAGAATCGGCGAGACAATTACGGACACGGTTCCTAACCAAGAAAAATCAAATCGTTGATTGTCCGGATCTGAGGCCCTTGCGGCCTTCAAACATAACATCATGACGAGTGGCTTGCCCGGCACCTAGGACAAGAAAAGCGAAATCCATGGCAGCCCTCACCACACTCATGACCCGCTTTTGCGCGGGAGAGGACAACTGGCTAGCTCGAAGCAACAACGGCCAAACACCACGGTAGTTCGGATACCAAGGACATCAATGGAAGGTCGCGTTGCAACAAGCATAAGCGCTGCGTGCGGTGATAATGCTGAAGATCGACGATAAATGCGAATTGAGGCTCTAAACCCGATCGTGGAAGAAGCCATTCAAAAGAAATACCCGGGGCCCGTCAACTTGGACCGAATACTCGATCGCTTATCGGATACATGGCACCCGAAAAACCAATAACCACACCAACGAGGGATTGTTGGGTGTTCAAGCAAGCAGGCAAGCTAAGCGCCAAAAACAACGACAAGGGGCTGCATAGCGATGGCGAGGAAGAGCCCGACCGCCCGAACAATAGAGGACGAAGGGCTTTCCCACACAAGTGCGGATTGTGAACATGATATATGCAACCCACATACCCAAAAGGGAGGCGAGCGTGCACTAAAGGGCGTATCTGTGATGGAGCGATCGCCCAGTTCAACCCATGGTCTTCCTTCGATCACCTTGATCGAAGGACCACCCACTAGCATCCGTCGTGGCGGTTTCGCGCATTGGTTCTTGACCCAATTATCGCGGATTTCACCTCACTAGAGTCTGATGGGCGGCGGTAGCAACCTGAACCTGCTTTATCGGGATACGGTCGCAAAATGGAATAGAACCCTCAAGTTAAACCCACAAAGCGACCTTTAAAGGCGTCATACCAGGTGTAGAGGCCAATTGTACAGGCTCGGATACACTCGAAGTGGTCTTGGATCCCGGATAACTTCGAGCGAAGAGTTAATCTTTGACATAGTCCCGTTCATGGCGGCTATCACGCCTTTGCTTGGGCGAACCGCATTTGCAAAGTTCAATGCGGTGCCGCACTCGCATACCTCAAGCTCAAGATGCAGGCCCTCGAGGTAATCACGGTCAGCGTAAACACGAGCGCTCTCTCGAGCGGAGGAGCACCGCGGCCCTCTCGGCGGAAGTGCAGACAGCCTCTTAAGGCAATTCTCGATCCGGCCAATAAACAATCGGACACCGTCAAGCGCGCCGGAGTAACCTACAACAAGACCGCTGGCATGATCCGACGCAGCGTAGCAATCCGGCTAACCCAGCCCTCGCGAAACTCTGAAGCGATTACTACTACGTACATAACTACGCTCTGGAGATACCATGGGCCTAAGGGGAAGGGCACGACCACGGCACGCCCAGGATGCGGCTCAACCGCACCAGGGGCTCCCAATTGTGTCATTCTTTTTCTTTCTTCTTTTTTCTTACTTTCGAGGACTCTGCTTTCCAGAAGTCTGTCGGCACTAAATTGCGAACTCACGATGCAACAGCCAGGGGAAGCAGCTCGTCAAGTGTCGGTGGTCTCTACTACGAGCATTATACCTATTTTACATACCATCCCAGCTTACCCACTGGAGAAGGACATGTTAAATAGTCCCATCCCTTGCTTATCGCACTATTTATATCATTACCTTCCATTGCAGTACCTTTTGAATAAACAATACATAGCTTTTGCCTATTATTGCACTCCTTTCTTTATCTATATATATGTTAGTTTCATGACATATTGCACTGTACATTTTGGTACAGCCAATACACCGAGGGCTTAAGTACCCCAAAAGTATGGTGTGATAAGTCCGAACACTTTACAAGTCGGCACCCCAAACTTATAGCATTATATGCATCGGCTCCGAATCATGTCTTGGGTCAATAGTTGGGTTTGCCCGGCTCCCATGTTTTGGTACCTTACGTTCCGTTCTATCGGCTAAGGTAGCGCTGGGAGAACCACTGCGATTGTCCCCGGTTGAGCTGGGTTGAGCACCTCGATGGAAAGCTAAAACTGACCGTCATGATAGGCGAGAGCGATCGCTGTTCGAGAGGTTTTTGGGTCCCTAAAGACTTATGCCGCTTAGGCGAGGTCGGCATTGTCCGGCCAAAGGCGTGGATAGCGCCCGAACTTCGGTCTTCGAATACTAGGGGCTTCGCCAAAATTTAAAATTATAAATTCTATGGCTAAGTGAGAGTGTTCAAGCACTATAAGTCTGTTTGCCTTGTTAGTTGCGTTGAGTGCCTCCTCGGCGGACCCAAGAATGGGAACAAGAGCGCTCAAGTTTATCCGAACACCCGGCACTTTCGTGGCATGGGGCTGAAATAACGACTTGCCATCTCTCAAATTTGATAAGCGGCCGCATAGAAGGTAATATTTTAAATTAACAAGCGTTGCTTAGCGCATATGAACAAGTTTTCAGCGTGCAGGATAACAAATGCGAGTCTATTAAAAATTACATCTTTGGAGCACTCATCCGCTATCTGGCGGGCACCCTTCAAGCGCCCTCATAGTACATTTCAGGCTTGCGATGCTCCTTGCCCTTGGTGGCCCGTCCGTCACAAGCTTCTCCGCATCCAGCTTGCCCGGTGCACTTTAGCTTGCGGGCAAGGACCCGACAGGCACCTTCAATGCAGGCGGGCGCTTGAGTGACTTCAATCCATGGACGGCGTCCACCAGCCGCTACACTAGCCGAAGTAGCTCCGGGCATGGCTTCCAATGGCCACGGCGAACTATGAGGCCCTTCATGGCCTGTTGGCGACCTTGTGAGCTCGACCAGCTGCTTCAGCTGGTCGCTCGAGAACACGGACGTTCGGCCTCGACATCACGAGACCAGAACACCTTCTCCGTCGAGCTCCCCTCCTTGGCGCGGTAGAAGCAGCGGCAGCATCGGACACCTACTGGGGCAGCTCTGCGAATGCTCTGGAGAGCTCGAATCCGGGTAAGTAATAGGTAATTCACTTTCACATGCTTGCTTTGCATAAAGAATGCCTTACCGCTGCTATCTTCTTTAATGATTCAATTTCTTGGAGGGCTTTTGGGCTTGGCCTTAGCGGCTTTGGCACTCTCAAGAGCCGAGGCGAGCTCGGACTCTCGAGTCTTGAGTCACGCTCAAACTCGTGTTTTTCCACGAGGCACAGGCTCTTGCCGCACCTCCGCCACCGCTCCTCCTGCTTCTCTCGCTCGGTGCGCTCAGCGGCAGCTTTGATTCGACGCGGACACCTCTTCCTTTAGGATCGCCACCTCGTTCGTGGCCCTTACAATACCCACGTTATTCCTGTCATTTTTTGCAACCGAATCCTTTCTATAAGGTATTTCTTTAATGAGGTATTGCTTACCTTCCTGTCCTCGAGCTGCTTCTTGGCAAGGCCGAGCTCGTTCTTGGACCGCTCGAGGCTCTTCTTCAATGCATTGACCTCCATGATCGGTCTTGGCGAGAGTCGGCAGCGCAGCCTGCATTCGCATATTGACATACTTATGTTAGACTCCTGCGTATAGCTTTTTAGATCCTTAGTCGGCTTTTCTTTCCGAACACGAACTAAGCATCGAGAACTCTGTCTATCACGGTAATATTTTTACATATTCTAAACTTACCTCAAAGCTTTGTTAGAAGGCTGAGTGCAGGCTTCAGTCGGCCTGCTCTTGGCGGGTGAACTTTCGGATCACCACACTCATAATAGTGCGGTGCTCCTCATCGATGGGCGCCTTTAAGCGCCTCCGGCAAGCTATCCGGTGCCTCCGGATGGGCCGGAGGTCACCGGCGTCATAGTCTTACCCTTCTTACGAAGGGCGCTCACGGACTTAGGAACCCTTGAAGGTTCCGATCACGAGTCCGGCAGGGCAGACTTAGAGCCCTCTGGGGTCTCGCCCCTTTGTGCCGAGTCAGGGAGGTGCCTTGCGGCGCCTCGGGACCACCTCCTCCTGGCTGGGCCCCTTCGAGAATCCACCTTGATGTCGTCGGCGACATGAGGAGAGGAGGCGGTCGGAAGTGAAGTACTATTCACATCCGGCGAGCCAGGGAGCCGCTTCGGCGAAGCGGCAAGCTGATCCTTAGGCGGGCTACATGGTCATATTCAGCGTTAGAAGACACTGTCGACAAATAAAAGTCATGAACTATTCGGAGTCCGGACACTTACGATCTCGCCGAGGGCTTGGCCTTGGTGGCCCTCCTCCTCGTCGTTGTCGGCGTTGGTGGAGAAGTCGGAGGAAGGGTCCTTCCTTTCTTGGACCCTCCGGCCTCCCGGTCAGGCGGCCTTCCTTTCTTCTCTCCCCGCTGAGAGGCTTCTTCCTCCTCCTCTTCCTTGGGAGATTCCTCCTCAGGGTTGTCGGGCGATGAGTTCGACAGCACTGGCGCCGGGAACTCCTTGAGTTCCGTGGCCTTCTTCTCCGGCACCACGTGAGGTTCGGGCCGGCAACCCGTTAATCAGGCGTCCGCTGGAGTCTTACGGGAAAGGGCAGACGGTTAATCTGTCCGGGCGTCTTCACCGATCTGTCAAAGGTTAGGGAGTTTTAGATCCGCATAGAGTCAAACTATAAAAAAGAGTCCCATAAAGGGTAAAATAACCTTTCGCTAGCTTGACACTGCGAGCTGAATCCGCGATCTTGATGGCGGATGTAGAACCTCGGCGCCTTGAACAGCACCTTCCGGGCATCTTCGTGCGTGGTGTCGAAGAGCCTTTTGAGATTGGGTGCTGTGCGGATCGAACTCCCACAATTTGAAGGCCCGTTGTTGGCATGGGAGAACCGGCGGATGAGCATCACCTCGATCATGTTGACAAGCTGAGATTATTGTCCACTAGGTTTGGACGCAGGTTTGGAGTCGGACAGCTCATCGAATCCCCCACGTCGGGCCCGTCTCTTTCCATGATGTGAGCCACGTGGGAGGCCAGATCGAATTCGGGGCCGCCGCCCATTGAAAGTCGCGGCTCGGTGATGTAGAACCACCCGATTGCCCCCTTTATGGTCTCCACAAAGAGCCCTCGAGCCATAGGACTTTGGCCATCTTGCCAACCATGGCGCCTCCGCCTCCGCTTGGCGGCCGCCCACTACCTTGACTTGACATTGAAGATCTTAAGCCATAAGCGAAGTGGGGCTGGATCTGAAGGAAGGCCTCACCTGACGATGAGCGTCGAGATGTTGAGATGAAATTGGGGCCAGATCGTGGAAGTCCAGGCCGTAGTAGAACATGAGCCCCCGCATAAATGGGTGAAGTGGAAAACCTAGTCCGTGGAGGAAGTGGGTGAGAAACACCACCCTCTCATGGGGCACTGGGGTTGGAATGAGCTGCCCCTCGTTGGGTAGCCGGTGCGATGTCGCTGGACAAGTATCCGGCCTTCGCAGCTTTGATGTGCCCCTCCATGGCGGAGGAGGCCATGCACCTGCCTCCGCTCCGGACATAGTTGGAGAAGGTTGAGGTGGGGTGTGCGGACTTAGGCGCTGGAGCTCGAGTCTTGTGAAATGGATGAGCAAAGGAGGAAGAAGGCGTGGGTGAAAAGGTGGATCCTTATCCCTTATATGAATGAATGAAGCTATCGTCCCCGCCTGCTGGTAAAACTCGCTTATCTCCCAAGCGCCGTAATCAATGGCGCGTATGGGTTCTACGTCCGTATTGATGGGAATCCCGGAATAAGGGGCACGATCTCGCTTTGATAAGGCGTGCCAAGAAACCGCCTCGCTAAGCAGCTAAGGTGGAGCAGTAAGAATGATTAAGTATAAAGGCCTGGCCGTGGTGTGATGTCACGCTGCGGAATCGTCGGCAGATCTGTGCAAAATTATTCTCTCTACGGTGGTATGTGGAACTTGTTTTGCGAGCGGACACTATCCTCGTGTTCAAAACCTTCTATGAAGTATTCGGAAGAGAACCCGCCTTGCAATGTCGAAGACAATATCGCGCCGGACTCGTCGTCATTGAAGCCTGGTTCGGGGACTCTTGAGGAGTCCTAGACTAGGGGTGTCGGCGGACTCCTAGACTATGAAGATACAAGATTGAAGACTTACGTCCGTGTCGGATGGGACTTTCCTTGGCGTGGAAGGCAAGCTTGGCGTCTGGATATGTAGATCTCCTACCATTGTAACCGACTCTGCGTAACCCTAACCCTATTCGGTGTCTATATAAACCGAAGGGTTTTAGTCCGTGGGGCGAACAACAATCATACCATAGGCTAGCTTCTAGGGTTTAGCCTCTCGATCTCGTGGTAGATCTACTCTTGTACTACCCATATCATCAATATTAATCAAGCAGGAGTAGGGTATTACCTCCATCGAGAGGGCCGAACCTGGGTAAAAACATCGTGTCCCTTGTCTCCTGTTACCATCCGCCTAGGCGCACAGTTCGGGACCCCCTACCGAGATCCGCGGTTTGACACCGACACCTATGATCCTACATGTAATTATTATGAGAGAGGAAAATATGGTTATAGAAATTTTCATGTTACTAAATTACCTCTCGTTATGTTGAGATTGTTATTGTTCCTTTCCGCTTCCTTGCATATGCTAGTTTTTGCTTATTACGATAATTTTTTGCCTATAATATGCCTATGCATAGGAAGTATGTTGAACATAAGTGTGTTTGTCACATGTTTTATGATGCTCTTTTGTGCCTCAATTCTCAATGCCTAGCTAAAAAGGCTTGAAAGAAAAGCGCTTGTTGGGAGACAACCCAATGTTTTTCCTTGCTGCTTAGTAATAAATAATCCATCTAGCCTCTATTTAGATGTGGTTTTATCTTTTAATTAGTGTTTGTGCCAAGTTGAACCTATTGGATCTTCTTGGATGATAGTTATTTGATCTTGCTGTAATTTCCAGAATCTTTGTGCTCAGTGACCGAATTGTTAAAAATCACCAGAACGTGATAAAATACTGATTCAATTGCTTATGATCAATAAACAAATTGTCCAGGTCTTCTAATTTTGGTAGAATTTTTGGGTTCAGAAGTTTTCATTAGTTACAGATTACTACAGACTGTTCTGTTTTTGACAGATTCTGTTTTGCGTGTGTTGTTTGCTTATTTTGATGAATCTATGGTTAGTAAAATAGTTTATAATCCATAGATAAGTTGGAATACAGTAGGTTTAACACCAATATAAATAAAGAATGAGTTAATTACAGTACCTTAAAGTAGTCTTTTGTTTTCTTTCTCTAGCAGAGCTCACGAGATTTCTATTGAGTTTTGTGTTGTGAAGTTTTCAAGTTTTGGATGAATTCTTTTATTGGATTATGGAACAAGGATATAACGCCCCCGATGCGGCTATATCTCCCACGTGTCGAAGCACGACTTAGAGGTATAACCGCATTGAAAGCAATGTATAAGTGAGGTAATCTTCACACAACCCATGTAATACATAAGGAAAGAGATACATAGTTGGCTTCGTTAGCCACTTCACACAGTACATAAATAAACATTCATCATTCAGATTACACTCAAGGTCCGACTACGGAACCAAAATAAAAGAAGATACCCCAAATGCTACACAGATCCCTGATCGTCCCAACTGAGCACCACTACTGATCATCAGGAAAAGACACATAATGCGACCACGTTCCTCGTCGAACTCCCACTTGAGCTCGGTTGCGTCACCTGCAGCAGCATCGTCGGGCTGCAACTGTTTTGGTAGAATCTGTGAGTCACGGGGACTCAGCAATCTCACACCAGCGAGATCAAGACTATTTAAGCTTATAGGAAGGACAGAGTTGTAAGGTGGAGCTGCAGCAGCGACTATCATATATGGTGGCTACATTACGCGAGAAGAGGCGAGAAGAGGAGCAAAAGCACGGTCGTGAAGCTAGTAGCGATCAAGAAGTGATCTGAACTACTTCGTCAAGCATAACTCCAACACCGTGTTCACTTCCGGACTCCGCGAGAAGAGACCATCACAGTTACACCGCCTTGGTTTATGTGTATTTTAATTGAGGTCAACTTGGGTTTCTACAACGGACATTAACAAATTCCCATCTGCCTCATAACACGCAGGCACGGCTTTGAAGATAATACCCTGCGGGGTGTCCCAACAGCACATTATAAGCTCTCACGGTCAGCGAAGGATATTCCTTCTACGGGAAGACCCGATCAATCTCGGAATCCCGGACTACAAGACATTTCGACAGCAATAAAACAAGACCAGCAAAGCCGCCCGATTGTGCCGACAAATCTCGATAGGAGCTGCACATATCTCGTTCTCGAGGCACATTCGGATAAGTCAAGCTACGAGTAAAACCAAGCCTCGAGTTTCCCGTGGTGGCCCATGGTCTCTCTCGGTTCGAACCAGCACTTTCGAAGGAGCACTGGTCGAGGGGTTAAAATAAAGATGACCCTCGGGCTCGCGAAAACCGGGGAAAAGGCTTAGGTGGCAAATGGTAAAACCAATGTTGGGCCTTCTTTGGAGGAGTCTTATTCAAAGCGAACTGTCAAGGGGTCCCATAAATCACCCAACCGTGTAAGAGAGCGAAATCAAGGAACATAACACGGTATGGCGGAAACTAGGGTGGCAAGAGTGGAACAAAACACCGGGCATAAGGCGAGCCTTCCACCCTTTACCAAGTATATAGATGCATTAAATATAGCAGATATATATTGTGATATCCCCAACAAGTAAACATGTTCCAACAAGGAACCAACTTCTCCATGTTCAACAAGGAACCAACTTCACTTCACGCAACTAGCGCTATAAGAGGGCTGAGCAAAGCGGTAACATAGCCAATCAGCGGTTTGCTAGGAAAGGATGGTTAGGGGCTGACATGGCAATATGGGTGGCATGATATAGCAAGTGGTAGGCATCGTAGCATGGGCATAGCAAAGAAGCGAGCAACTAGCATAGCAAAGATAGAAGTGATTTCGGTATGGTCATCTTGCCTGCAATGTTCTCAGAGTTGTCGAAAGCTTGATCCTCTAAAGCGTTCTCAACAGGTTCCTCGTTCACGTACTCGTCTCCCGGCTCTACTCAAAGCAAGAACACAAACAAAGGAACCACAATAAATCACGGTGCAGTGCACAAGCAACATGATGCAAAACATGACATGATATGCGGGATGTGATATGTAATGCGTATGCGCGCTCCGGAAGGCAAAATGATGAACCAGGCATCAACTTGGCAAACCAAGTATGCCACTGGAAAGATGAGATGATTTCGGTTGAAATCGATATAAAGATCACCGGAATCGGATGCACGGTTTGCAAATGACAAGCAAAACAAGAATGGCACAAATCTGCCATTAACAGCATGATACCACTTAGCAAGCAACAAGAAATTAAGCTACTGCACCCAAACGTATCAACAAAGCACATGGAAATGATCTACTCAAGATGCTTGACAAAAGATGAACACTGAGTTACGGCTAGTTCACATCATAACAGGTTCAAACAAGCATGGCAAAAGTGCACAAAATATCGAAATTTGGACATGGCAAAAACAGCATCGGTAGCAATGTTCAGAGCAACAAAACTACAAGCTACAGGAACTTATAATAGCAAAACAAGGCATGGTATGAATCTACTCAAAGCATAGAACAAAAGTCCCTTACTGACCATAAGCCAAAAAGGATCATAAAATATAGTAACACCCATGTCAATATCGCAAGTTTCGTTAACAGATTCAGCAACATGGCATGTCAAAAACAGATAACGAGTAGGCATGTTTACAAGCTCAAAGCACTCACTACAGAGCCTTTCATGATAAACTAAGCATACATACATAAAGAAGACATGGCATAGAAGACATACATGGCAAGAACAACATCATAGCATACCTGGATCAACCACAACAACCTTGGCAAAATTGAAAAACATGTAAACAATCTGCCAGGAAACATTTGATAGCAAAAGTAGAGCTCGATTGACTCAAGCTATGGCACTCCATAATTCCAAACAATGGCATGGATGGATAGAGCAAGACATGTAGAACAAAACATCCTTACTGAAGTATCTCAAAATATGCATAGATCTCTTGGTAGCATCAAGTTAACATGGCATCAAAATATCGACAAAAGCAGTGAAAACAGCAACATCAGGACACCTACTTTGCATGCTTGTGCTAGTCACCACATAGATCACAAAAATACATGGTATACACCCCTGGAAAGATGGCATGGCATATTACAAAAATGTAGGACTCAATTCATAGGATGCACATCAATCATAGAAAAAATAACAAAAGTGCAAGTTACATTAAAAGCGAAACTAACATCACATAGCCCTCTTCAAACAGCATTTCAGGCATCAAGATGAGCTCAAATGAAAATGATGCAATGAGATGAAATTATCTACTCCTCGAGGCGAACATTTTGACATATTATCTGCGCAAAATGGAGCTACAGATCAAAGTTATGCTATGTTGAAAATGCCACGAAATAATCCATGAGATAAAAACTTAGAAGAAATTAGGGGAGAAGAAAGTCAACCTAGGTCGATCCGATCGGGATCGGCTCGATCCGTCGGGCTACTCAGTAGCAGCTCCTCCGGTGGCGAACTGCCGGGCTCGCCAGGGAGGAGGCGGGGCAGGCGGCGGCCGGCCGGAGGAGGAGGCGGCCAGAGGCGGCAGGCCAGGGCAGCCTGGCCCAGGGCAGCCCGGCAGGAACAGCAGCAGACTCGATGGCGAGTCAGCGGCGGCCAGCGCCGCCGAGGCGGCCCGGCGTGAGCGCGGCAGGCAGGAGGCGACCGGCAGCTGCTGTGATGCTGTGAGCTCGCCTGAGCCCTCCGTGAGCTCCAGCGACGCAGTGACATGATGGCAGCGTGCCAGGTGGCGCGCTGCCCAGCTGGCTTGGCGGCGGCGATTCGTCCGTGGCGGCGGACGTGTCCGTCTGGTATGAGGATGAATTTTAGGGTTTGGGGAAGAAGACCGGTTTGGATGAGGAGGTGTTTAAATAGGCATAGAGGGAGCTAGGAGAGTCAAATGAGGTGTAGTTTTCGCACCACGATCGTGATCGAACGACGGAGAGCATGGAAGTGACTTAGATGGGTTATTGGGCTGTTTTGAAAGGGTGTTGGGCTGCAACTTAAAAGAGGCCTTTGCGAGAGTGCGGTTAACCGTTGGAGTACCAAGCGAGCTCCAAATGACCGAAACTTGACCGGTGGT
>JAHIAM010007136.1:0-31982 GCA_021605205.1 Aegilops longissima
TATCGTCCCTTAGTGCTGCTGCTCCCTTTTGGGTATGTGGGTTGCGCATATCATGTTCACCGTCCGCAATTGTGTGGAAAGCCCTACATCCTCTATTGTTGTGCGGGGCTCTTCCTCGTCGGCGTATCTGGCCCTTATCGTTGTTTTGGTAGCTTAGCTTGCCTTGCTTGAACACCCAACAATCCTGTTGGTGTGGTTGGCTAGTTTTCGGGGTGCCATGTATCGGCTAGCGATCGAGTATTCGGTCCAAGTTGGGCGGAGCCTGGGTATTTCTTTTGAATGGCTTCTTCGTGACGGGTTTAGAGCCTCTGAATCCGGCATTCTTGTCGTATCTTCAGCATTATCACCGTTAATCGGCGCTTTTCTTGTTGTGGCGACCTGCCATTGTTGTCCTTGGTATTGAACTACCGGGGTTTTTGGTCAAGTTGTTACTCTGAGCTAGCCAGCTGTCCTCTCCAGCATAAAGCGGGTCATGGCGTTATGAGGGCTGCCATGGATTTGGCTTTTCTGTCCTAGGTGCGGGCAAGCCACTCATCGCGGATGTTATGTTTGAAGGCTGCAAGGGCCTCTGCATCCGAACGATCAAGCGATTTGATTTTTCTTTATGGGAACCGCGTCCGAGAATTATGCGGCGATTCTTACGGCTGCTGAATTATATGGCTAAGGTCATCGGCGTGCGGTGGTGCACATATGTGCCTGGAAGTTATCAAGGAATGCGGCTTCGAGGTCCTCCCAACAACCAATTGATTCTGGCGGCAAGCTGTTAAGCCAATGTCGAGCTGGTCCTTTAAGCTTGAGTGGGAGGTATTTGATGGCGTGTAGATCATCACCGGGCCATGTGGATATGGAGGAGGTAGTCCTCGATCCAAACCGCAGGATCTGTTGTACCATCGTATGATTCGATGTTCGGGTTTGAAACCCTCGGGAATTTGATGATCCATCACTTAATCATGAAGCATAGTGGGTGTCTTGGCGCCTACGTATTGGGCTATATCACGGCGCAGCTCAAATGAGCTTTGTCTCTGTGTTAGGCCCGGCGGAGTTCTTGTATCCGGCGTGTGATTATCATCACGTGTCGTGGGCGCCCCGATCCGTGAATCGATCTTGTTTGCCTTGCCTTGTCCTCAATATGTTTTGCAGGTGCGCGCGTTTCCCCATGCCTTGGTCGGCGGCGCGAGTGCGGCTTGAATGGAGGTCTAGAGGCCTCTGCAGCATGACCCGCAGGGGTGGCGGTCGGCGCATCATCTTGTTGGTGATGTAGGTTTGGGTGCTGCTTCCTCTAATTGGGGTAGCAGCCTGCGTTTAGGTATCTCTTGGAGGCGTTGAGTTCATACTCTTGGCTGCAAGGACTTGATCCATCTGTCGACTAGCAGGTCTTGAGTCAGCTCTAAGCTGCTGCTGCTTTTCTTGAGGCTGCTTGCCGTGGCCATAAGCTGTGTTTGAAAGCAGCTCTGTTGGCGGGATCCTTAGGCGACGACAAATTAAATGCGTCGTAGAGCTTGCCTCATCTTGGAGGAGGCATATAATTACCGTCCTCTACCTCTCTTTCGCCGCCTTGTCGTGTGGACTTGCTTCTCCTCCTCCTGCTGCTGAGTCCTGTTGGAGGGTCATCTTCAACCTTGTCAGGTATTGTTGTCTCCGTGCGGAATCGCCGTTTTCTTGTGGCGGGATTTAGGCGGCGCCGGCGTCGGCGCAGGGTTGTTTCTTGGAGGGTCATCCTCCGTTGTTCCATCGCCGTTCCCATCTTTTGGGATGTCCACCATGTATATGTCGTATGGCGAGGTGGCCTTCCGATTGCCACATGTGGTTCTTAGTCATCTCGGCATAAATCGTCCATACCGTCGATGTCTTGGTCGAATCGAGCATGTCGGTTAAATCATCGGCGATGGCTACAAAGTGGGTGGTGGGTGGGCGTTGAATTTCTTCGTCGTCCGCATCCCAACCTTCGACCGTAGTCGGCCGAGGCTCTCGATAAAGAGAGACTTTAGTGAATTCAGGATGTCGCCAAATGGCGAGTCTTGAAAGATGTCATGCGATGAACTCCATAACGGCGGTCAATCGGATTCGATTGGCGGAGGAGGTTGAGTCGGAGAGAGTCGACACCTTGGATCACGGTCTTCATGAAAGGACAGGGATGGAGTTCGGCTCAATCACCGTAGAGATCGTAGCCCGGCGGTGTCCAACCACTCGTCCTCGATCGGTGAGTCGGCTCGAGCTAAGGGTCGGGCCGGCGCTAGTCTTGACCTCGGGACCTTGTTCGGGCGAGCTAGATCGTGCCCATCGAGCAGTCGGCATGCTTGGCTGTGGCTCGAATCGCCGAAGATCAAATCTCCAGCGGACAAAGGCCGTATAGTTCGAGCTTCAAATCTGACACGATGGCGGGCGTAGCTTTCAATCTGCTCCAAATGGCCTAGCGAATTGGCCCAGCGCAAAAGCCGCCCGAATCTGAAGATCTGTCCGGGAGAAAAGTCTCACCCTAGACTGCGTCGTTGCTGATAATTGAAGGAGCCATCGGGCCTATAGGTGGCGACAGGAGGAACTCTCAATAAAGCACCAATGTCGGTTGTCAAAACCGGCGGATCTCGGTAGGGGTCCCGAACTGTCGTCTAGGCGGGTGGTAATAGGAGACAAGGGACACGATGTTTTACCAGGTTGGGCCCTCTCGATGGAGGTAATACCCTACTCCTGCTTGATTAATATTGATGATATGGGTAGTACAAGTAGATCTACCACGAGATCGAGAGGCTAAACCCTAGAAGCTAGCCTATGGTATGATTGTTGTTAGTCCTCTGGACTAAAACCCTCAGGTTTATATAGACACGGATAGGGTTAGGGTTACCAGTCGGTTACAATGGTAGGAGATCTACATATCCGTGTCGCCATGCTTGCCTTCCATGCCAAGGAAAGTCCCATCCGGACACGGGACGAAGTCTTCAATCTTGTATCTTCATAGTCCAGGAGTCCGGCCAACGGTGATAGTTCGGCTATCCGGACACCCCCTAATCCAGGACTCCCTCAAAGACCCACCTGTTGGTGGAAGTTGATAAATTCACCAAGTGGGTTGAAGCGGAGCCTGTTAGCAAGTGTGATGCAGCTATGGCGGTTCAATTCCTCAAAAAGATTATCTTCCGTTTTGGCTTTCCACACAGTATCATCACGGATAATGGTACCAACCTTTCCAAAGGTGAGATGGAGGATTTACATCGGAGAGGCACATCGGCTTGACCTAGCATCATGGCACACCCTCAATCCACGGTCAAGCGGGCGAGCTAATCAAGAAATTCTAAAGGGTCTTAAACCCGGCTCATGATTCCCTTCAGCGGGCCTTGGGTTGTTGGGTGGAAGAATTACCTACGTGTTGTGGAGTATCAACACCACCCCAATCGATGAACAGGTTACCGCCTTTCTTTATGGTATCTAGGCGAGGCGATTCTCCAAGTGATATCGTCATGACTGCCATACAGGTTGCTAATTATGTTGAAGCGGACAACGAGCAAGCTCGCTAAGAGCACTTGGACCTATTAGATGAAAAGCGGGATATGGCTCTGGCTCGATCGGCGGTTTATCAACAAGATCTCTGGCGTTATCACAGCCGCGGGTTAGGACAAGAACCTTTCAAGAAGGTGATTTGGTGCTCAGCTCATCGAGATCGGACCGACATGCACAAGTTATCCCCACCTTGGGAAGGACCTTTTGTGGTCAGCAAGAATCACTGGGATCATACTACCTCATTGGCGTTAGAGACAACTCACACAACTCGAGAGGGGACCCGCGACCATGGAACATAGCTCTCCTCCGGCCTTATTACATGAGCCATAGGCTCCTCTTATGTATATATTTGATAATGTATATATTATGATCAATAAATAAATTAGCATCCTTGCTCTAAGCAGGCTTCTATATTTTTCTCAAATATCCTTTGAGTTACATGAGGCTTCGGTATGGCGGAGTACTACGTAAACCGGCTATCAAGCCACAAAGCTTGGGAGCTTCACACCCAAGGGGCCAAGAGTCTAGATGCTATGCACAACTCAAACATAGGCACCCAATGAGCACAGCTCATCATGTTATGAGGGCTTCTTGTGTCAAATACCAAGAGTTTGAATGGACCCTTGTAGTAGTATGACCCACGGCTTGGACCTGGTATATTTACCTAAAACCGGGTTAACCTACCTTCATCAAGTAAGACACACCTATCCAGGTCATCTTGGCGACCCTCGAGCGTTTGTGATTACTCTCATTGAGATCCTGAACTTGTCAAAGTTAAAGCGGTGATTAGTTAGTTGGAGGTCCATCTTAAAAGGCTTTGTTAAATGGTTCAACTCAGCGGCCTGCAGCCCACAAAAGCCTCGAATTTGGGCACGGCCCTCAAAAGCCTTGACTACGGTTTTATTTGCGTGTTGCTGAATTTTATATTAAACCGATTTTCTTGGCTTGGTCAGTTATTTTATTAGCCGGTATTCTTTAAACAGGCTTGGTTTGCAACTACGTTGGCGGACCTTATTCTTAAACGGAGTTAGTTAACTTGACTAGCGTTGACTACCGGTCATCAGCTTTGATCATCTGGTGTATCATCACCGGTATGACTTACTATACATCGATTACATGATGGGGTTGTACAAAAGAATTCAGATTCGGGTTTTCACCCTTACTAATCAAAGTTAACCAGCTAACTAAACATGGATATTGCATCACGGTATGAATCATTTCATATTTTACGGTTTGATTATCAATCAGCCCTTTTCTTGGGCATTATGACCCGTCGGTGATAAACCGCGGGACCTGTTTTCTTTATGCACACAGGAGTTGCATATTATGATGGCACATATCTGAACCAACCTTGGCATTGACATGGCGGATCATAAAGTGTCTCCTTACGCGATGGCAGCAGATCAAAATAGTTTTGCTATCTTATTACAAGGCATTAAGAGGCCCAAAATATGGAATTGTTTCTAGCAGACATTTTGATGTATCAACCGACTTGTGGATTAAGCTTCATCGCCGGGTTATGTGAAGTAGATGGTTCATCTGGCGTCGGTTCCCTCCTCTTCCCCATCCAATGGCGGAAGTCATTGGTGGTCGATCAATCGGGTTAAAGCACGAAAGACAGCCTCTTCATTTATAAGCTCAGCGGATCAACGTCGGGCGTAAGTGTGCTTCTGCGGTTGGTGGAACCAAGTTACGCACCGGGAATAGCAGCTTCAACCCGTTTGTTGTTTGCGTCATAGAAAGGTCGGTGAACGTCGAGTTAGCCTCTTCGCCAACTGACTCGCCCGGAGGACGCGCTCTTTGTTACCTGTTTGAGCGTCGTTGTCAAATACTTCGCCGTTTTCTGTGCCTTGGGGAAGTCCTTGGCTATATCGGCGGATCAAGATCAGCTATCCATGCCTTGGCTCGAGTCGGTGCTAGTAGCGCCAGCCCGGGTGGATCGCTTCAACTCTTCTATCTGTGCTGGCGTCATAGATAGCGGTCCAGCGTGTCCTTGATCGGTGTTGGAGCCGCATTGTCATCTGAATGTATGAGATAACCGTTGTCGCGGTATATAACTGTTCAATCGGTGTATCTGTGACCTTGAGTTTCTTCCGTATATCGAACCGGATGAGCAATCGCTCGCCTATAGCGGTTCAAAGAAGTTCATGTTAAACGGAGAAAATTTCAGCGGAATATTCATAAAGCCTTGGTAAGCAGTGCTTACCAAATATTGCAGAGTCATGGCATGGACTTGGCGCTTTAATCCATAAGCTCTTAGTCACGGTTTAAGAGCTGATTCAGCGTCTTAGCCGCTTAAATCCAGCCTTTTGATCTCTCCAGTTGGCATGTTCAGACTTGTACCATTCCTTGAGCTGCTCCATGGTGGTTAAAGCGGTTTCAATTCATCCTTGGCCTTGGTGGTTTACGCTTGTTGGGATTTCAGATTTTCTTGAAGGTCGCAATTTGTGAGACTTGTTGGCTTATCTCACTCTGCAACAATGAAACATGTTAATATCTTTGTTAAGTCCCAAGCATCTAACCAGTTATACACTTGGCACTTGGAGGCTAATGCGGATCATTTTATGCTGATTATTGAAGTCCCAGGATTAATACAAGTTTTAATCATGGCACTTGGGGCTAATGTGTGTTTGATCGAAATACAAAAATCTCATAAAGTCTGATGGAATATACAAAGTCGGTTTGACTTTCTAAAGACAAACCGGCCCTTAGAACTACAATGCAATGAAGGTCTGAGCAAAAGCAACTGTTTACCTCATAGCGCCTTCATCAGTTACTACCGGGCTTCATAATCACGGCTTGTGTAAAGCGGTTCAAGCGGAGTGAAGCTCTTGAGCAGAAGATCGACATAAGCTGACCAATCAGTTTTCTCCTTCCCTTGCTCATAGCAGCAAATTCATCCTTGGTAGTGTGCTTTGATAGAACAACCGGATTACTAGGGCAGTATATCGATACCGATAACAACAACGTCATCATCTTTGGCGGGACTGGATGAATTGACATTCTTAGCGAGCTTGGCTTTGGTAGCAGGGCTTGGCGGATCATGATTGAGCCCGTTGTTCCTTGTTGGACTTGGAGGAAGCGGGAGGATGTGAAGTATCAACCTCTACATTGGTTCAACCTCTGGCGGGTTAGCATCTTGTTCTTTCGGTTTGTCTATACTTAACCGAGTCTTTGCCATGCTCTGGAGTCTTCTCTGGATCAACATCAACAATAGGGTCGCTGGTCTTGGCTTTCTTACTTAATCGAGCCTTGGCTTTACAACATCAAAGGTTAGAACATGGTAAACCGACAAATAAAAAACAAATTAAGAGTAATATACTTACCCATGAAGAGTTTGAGAGGCTGAGTGGTTGATGAACCACGGGACGAGTTGGAAGAAGCCTGTAATTCAGGTGAGATGGATTG
The DNA here is from genome assembly GCA_021605205.1 of Aegilops longissima. Lineage (NCBI taxonomy): Eukaryota > Viridiplantae > Streptophyta > Magnoliopsida > Poales > Poaceae > Aegilops > Aegilops longissima. Next base: position 6,898 of record JAHIAM010007136.1, read on the forward strand.
AGAGGGCATCGGAAGAAACCTTTCAAAGATAAGCACCGGAGAACAAGTCACCTCACGGGCGGCGTTTCGGGTTGGCGTATCAGCTAAACAGGCGATGTGATTTGTTGACCGCTATGCGGGTTGTGCGGCGTTCTTCAACTTCTTGTCTCCAAAGAAAATTTTGGATCAAATGAGCAAGGGGTGAGATTGTTTTCCTTTGTCACGGCAAATTCTTTGAACTACAAGTCTGAATCGGAAGAAAAGATTACCTCAACATGTTACTTGGCTGGCCTCGGCATCATCACAGGAATAGTAATTGTCAATAAGATGGATGAAAAAGGAAGTGAGTCAAGTTCTACCTCAGTCGATTCTTCCTCTTGGCGGATCGAGACTCGGTGGTTTCTTCTTGCAGCTTTCTTGGTGGCCTTGGTCTTTGCAGGGCCGGGCGGTTTAGTCCGTTTCAAAAGGTTGTTGCACAAATTAAGACAAGGAAAGTTAGTACAGTCAATAAAAGCAAATCAGTAAAGTATTTAGATGAACTTTACATTTGGCGGTTTATTGGAGCATAAAAGAGCCAACCGGTTTGCTACATGCAATCGGTTCATCAAGCATTTTCTTCACCGATTGAACTTCAAGCTCGGTTATTACTATGTGATATCGTTGAGGTCTTTGACATCACCGGTATATTCATGCATCAATCCGGGCGGACTTAAAGGTAAATAGCCCAAAACCCGGCGGACAAAGATCAATGCCGTTAAACCGTTGGCCGCCGAGCGGAGCTTGGTGAGTTGAGGTGCAAAATTCTTCCGTTCTGGCGGTCAAGCGTAAAGGTAATGGGTGGCGTTGCTAAGCGGTGAGGCGATAACCCGGCAAAGATTTTCTCCATCGAGGCAGTGTTCGGCGGTAAAACAGGTTTGATTCCAATCTTTGGGATGGCTGTGATGTTTTGCATGAGGAAGTCAACTTCTTTTCTTTACGAATTGAAGCATACCAAGCTCTGTGTTGGGACCATCGAGAATTCCGTCGGCGGTTCAAATGAAAGAAGTCGAAATAGCTCCACGGTTGGCTCTTCTTGAAGATAGACTTACAGAATACTTGAAGTTGCATATATTGGATATAGAATTGGGACCAATATCTTGCGGATGAAGTTGGAAGCTTGCGAGGACATCCGGAAATTTTTTATCGGGAATGAATCGGTCTAAGTGTTGCATAAAAACAATCACCTCTCCTTCTTGAGGTTCGGTGGACATCCGATTCGGAACTCGCCGGAGAACACCTTTTGAGGCTAAAACACGGTGGTGACATAACCGTTGATTTGTGTTTGTGATGGGGACGGAACAATTGCAAGCATAAATTGTTTCGTCATTTGGAAGAGGCGAAAGGAAAAACAAGTGCGGTTTAAATTTCACGGTTTAAAGTGTACAATTCAGTAAACGGAGAAAAATACTATGTGAGTTCAATTGGCGGTTTAAGAGGGCTAATGATATATGGCGGATTGGCTATCAAAAGTTAACCACCCGAGGGAAAGGCCAAGATTCATAATTTTACTAAGTGTTGCAAAAACAAGTTTCACAATGTAATGATTAATTTCAGATCTACCGTGGATAAGCTGAAGAAAATGTTTCGAGCCTACAATGGCGCTAAGAGAGAACGAGACGAACAGTGGAGTTTATTGACGATGAATGCTGATGCGGTGAACTAACGGAATAGATCTAGCTGAGTTCAAACCTATCGAGCATCTATATACCCTTAGTACAAAGACTAGAAGGAGGAACACGAGAAGAGCGATGAACAATGGCGGACATGGATGAACTCGAAAAACTTTAATGAAGATCTAGGGTTCTGAGGCGTGAACTTACAGGGCCACTCGGCGGCGGAGGAGCGGCAAGATCTGGAGCAAACAGGTTGATGCAGCGGCCTTGGTCGTGCGAATCCGAAGAGCGACGGTGGCGGTGGCGCGGAGGTCCTTGGTCGCGAGGAGGAAGATGAGAAATGGGAGAAAAATGAAAAGGCCCGTCAAGCTTATTTATAATAAGGAGGATAATGACGGTGAGAATCGAGGAGTCAGCGGCAAAGTGCTGGTATGCCTCGATTTCGGGATGACATTAAATGAAGGAATCTTTTTATTCGTTTTACGGAGATAGCGTCATGATGATCCGTTGCTATGTCGGAGGTTGCGTCACGGCGGTTTAACAAGATTTATAAAGGGAAGATATCATGGCGGTTTATGAAGTGAAGGAAGATATTTACAGATTTTCCTAAGTGTTGAAGATTGACATGAAACGAGTTCAAATCAATGCAGGGCCTAATGTTGGGGATATCTTAGGTGTAAACCGTCCGGGAGGGCGGTTCACCCTCAACTATATTGAAGCCCACAGACTCGGAAGATGGCGTTTACTATGAAGCTTAGAGGCCCGGCCCAAAGGATTAGGGCCCGTAGTAGTAAACCGCCATAGTCATGTAACTTGTGTTGTAAGATAAGAAGGAAGACCGGCGAACACTTGTATGAGTCGGCCTCGGGACTCTATAGACGGCCGGTCAACCCATATATAAAGGGGCGACCGGTGATTCGGACAACAAACAACTTCGAGACTAGGGCGTATTTATTCCACGGTCATCGAGCAATCAATCCCATCACAACTAGGCGTGGCTTTTACCTTCATCGAAGGGCGAGTAGTATAAACTCCATGTCCCTTGTCGGTTTAACCTTCAAGCTAACCCGTTACGATGGCTCCACGACTAAGTCCTTTCATGAGGACATCGGCGTGTTAATTCCCGACAAGGGTCATATTTCATTCTAGCTTTCAGAGATTTTTCTTTCAACAGCTAATAATTTCTTAAGATCATTTCTATCATTGCAAGAAAGAAAGTCTCTAGTTTCTTCATCCATAACATAACACTCGAGGCACAATTGGCAATTCATATCTAGGGGAGAATCTTCATCATCACTTTCATCAATATTATCAGTTTCAATTCTAGCCCTAGCAAGTTGTTCATCAAGAAATTCACCAAGTGGCACAATAGTATCAAGCATAAGTAGTTTCATCATAAGTATCATGCATAGCAAGTGGCATCATCAATAACATCGACATATCAGAATTAATAGCAGAATCAGGTTTAGGTGTCGCTTACTCAAAGCAGAAGGTGAATCAAGTGCGAGCTAGATGGCAGTTCCTTACCTCCCCTCGTAGTTGAGGGAAAAGTCTTTTTTCTTTCGTCTTTCAAGTTCCTCATAGTGACAGCAGATATAAATCCCAAGTGACTCAAAATAATAGAGCTATGAAGCATGGCGTAGGAAAATAGTCTTGATAACCCACAAGTATAGGGGATACAACAGTTTTCGGTGAGTATTCAACCCAAATTTATTGATTCGACACAAGGGAGCAAAGAATATTCTCAAGTGTTAGCAGTTGAGTTGTCAATTCAACCACACCTGGATAACTTAATATTTGCAGCAAAGTATTTAGTAGCAAAGTAGTATGGAAATGCGACAACGGTGGCAAAAGTAATGATAGTTTTCGGTAATTATATGATGTGGCAACAAAGTAACTAAGCAAAGAACAATATGTGAAAAGCTCGTAGGCATTGGATCGGTGATGGAGAATTATGCGGATGTGATTCCTCATGCAATAGTTATAACATAGGGTGACAAGAACTAGCTCCAATTCATCAATGTAATGTAGGCATGTATTCGAATATAGTCATACGTGCTTATGGAAAGAACTTGCATGACATCTTTTGTCCTACCCTCCCGTGGCGGTGGGGTCCTATTGGAAACTAAGGATATTAAGGCCTCCTTTTAATGAGATACGGACCAAAGCATTAACACTTAGTGAATACATGAACTCCTCAAACTACGGTCATCACGGTAGTGGTCTGATTATTGTCACTTGGGTTAACGGATCATAACACATAATAGGTGACTATAGACTTGCAAGATAGGATCAAGAACTCACATATATTCATGAAAACATAATAGGTTCAGATATGAAATCATTTCAGGCTCTAGTGACAAGCATTAAGCATAGCAAAGTCATAGCAACATCAATCTCGGAACATAGTGGATACTAGGATCAAACCCTAACAAAACTAACTTCGATTACATGGTAAATCTCATCCAACCCATCACCGTCCAGCAAGCCTACAATGGAATTACTCACATGCGGCGATGAGCATCATGAAATTGGTGATGGAGGATGGTTGATGATAACGATGGCGACAGATTCCCTCTAAGACCGACGGACTCGGATCAGCCCTCCGAGAGATTAGGGCTTAGGCGGCGGCTCGTGATAAGCGCCATGAATCCTTCTCTCGATTTTTTCTCTGACGTGAATATATAGAGTTGGAGTTGAGGTTGGTGGGCACCAGGGGCCTGGCGAGGCGCGCCCGGTGGCGCGCCCCGCCCTCGTGGACGGTGTCAGGCTGCTGGCCTTGATTCTTTGCCGATATTTTTACTAATTCCAAAATTAATCTCCGTTGATTTTCAGGTCATTCCGAGAACTTTTATTTCTGCACAAAAATAACATCATGGCAATTCTGTTGAAAAGCGTCGATTCAGGTTAGTTCAATTCAAATCATGCAAGTAGAGTCCAAAACAAGGGCAAAGTGTTTGGAAAAGAAGTAGATCTGACGGAGATATCATGATGCTATTCTTGATTTCTACCTTCGCTGATTTCAGCATTGCGAAGAGATTAGGAATCACTTTCGTCATCCCTTGTATATTATAGTTCATCACGAAGTTCTAGTAACTTGGTGATAGTTACTCTGAGAACTCTCTCAAGCACTCTTATGCGGAAGATTAACTCCCACTAGATTAAGCGATTGTAGTACCCGGACATTCTGAGCACATGCTCACTAAATATTCTCCTCCATCTTGTAGGCAAAGTACTTGTCGGAGGTCTCATACCTCTCGACACGCGGGCATGAGTCTAAAATACCAATTTCAGCTCTTGGAACATCTCATATGCTCCGTGGTGTTCAAAACATTTTTCAAGTCCCGGTTGCAAGCCTTAAAGCATGGCACTAAACTATCAAGTAGTCATCATATCGAGCTTGCCAAGCGTTCATAAAATCTGCATCTTGCTCACTTAGTAGTCTGTCCCTAGCGGTGCATCAAGGACATAATTATTTTGTGCAGATGAGGATAATCTTCAGATCACGGACCCAGTCCGCATCATTGCTACTATCATCTTTCAACTTATTTTCTCTAGGAACATATCAAAATAAGGGAGCTATATCACGAGCTATTGATCTACAACATAGATCATAAATACTACGAACTAAGTTCATGATAAATTAAGTTCAATTAATCATATTACTTAAGAACTCACTTAGATAGACATCCCTCGAGTCATCTAAATGATTATGTGATCCAAATCAGCTAAACCATGTCCGATCATCACGTGAGATGGAGTAGTTTTCAATATGAACATCTCTATTTTGATCATATCTACTATATGATTCACGTTCGACCTTCAGTCTCCGGTGTTCCGAGGCCATGTTTGTACACATGCTAGGCAAATCAAGTTTAACCAGAGTATTCATGTGCAAAACTGTCTTGCATCCATTGTATGTGAGCGTAGAGCTTATCACACCCGATCATCCGTGGTGTCTCGGCAAGATGAACTATCATAATGGTGCATACTAGGAGAACACTTATACCTTGAAATTTTAGTGAGGGTCATCTTATAATGCTAACGCCGTACTAAGCAAAATAAGATGCATAAAGATAAACATCACATGCAATCAAAATATGTGACATGATATGGCCATCATCATCTTGCCTTTGATCTCCATCTCCAAAGCACCGTCATAATTTCGATCATCACCGACTTGACACTCGATCTCCATCATAGCTTCATTGTCATCTGTAGCTTCTACAACTATACGCTAGCATAGTGATAAAGTAAAACAATTACATGGCGTTGCATTTCATACAATAAGCGACAACCATAAGCTCCTGCGGTTGCGATAACTTTAACAAAACATGATCATCTCATATAATAGCGTATATCACATCATGTCTTTCCATATAACATCACAACATTGAAAGGATCGAGAAGAGGTGTCTAGAGGGGGTGAATAGACTCTAAGCAAGAAAAGTTGCAGTTTTTAAATTCTTTGAGTTGAGGTGGAGTTTTGCACATGTTTAAACATTCACAATACATATCAACCAAGCATGACAAGAGTATATGAGCAGCGGAAAGTAAAGCATGCAAATGGAATGTAAAGAGATGGGATTGGAGTGTGCAAGCGCAATGTAGACTGGAGATTTTTTCTCAAGTGGTTCGATAGGTGGTGCTATTACATCACGTTGATGGAGACTTAAACCCACGAAGGGTAGTTGTTTGCAGCAGTCCAGGCTCCACCCACGAAGGGTCCACGACAACCTTGTCTATCCCACCATGGTGGTAAGCCCACGAGGACTTGCCTCACTAGGGTAGATCTTCACGAGTAAGCGATCTCCTTGCCCGTACAAACCTATTGGTTCAACTCCACAATCTTGTGGAGGCTCCCAAGTGACACCTAACCAATCTAGGAGACACTCTCCAAAAGGTAATAGATGGTGTGTTGATGATGAACTCCTTGCTCTTGTGCTTAAAAATGATAGTCTCCCCAACACTCAACTCTCTCTCATAGGATAGGAGTTGGTGGAAAGATGATTTGAGTGGAAAGCAAGTTGGAGAAGGCTGAGATCAAGATTTATGTGGTTGGAATGGAATATCTTGACCTCAACACATGGTAGGTGGTTCTCTCTCGAAAAATGTATGCTGGAAGTGTAGGCATGTTCGATGGCTCTCCTCACGAATGAAGAGTGGGTGGAGGGGTATATATAGCCTTCACAAATCTAACCGTTACACAAATCACCAAACTCGGTGGGACCGAATCAGAAAACTCGGTCAGGACGATTCAGTTCATAATGTGACCGTTAGGCATGATTGGGACCGACATGATCAACTCGGTGGGACCGATCTGCTAGGGTTAGGTAAAACCTCATATATATGCGAACAATATATGCTTCTCACCTCTTATTCTTCGGGAAGGATCCAACCTAAAGACACAAACACATACATACAAAGACTGGTCTAAGTGAATCCGCCGAAAACAAGCGCCCGACCAAATTCCTTGAGATCCGTCGAGACAAATCTCCACAGCGCCCTCGATGACTGAGCATGTAGGATTGGAATTGACAAAGTAACCATTGTGCCTCGCTTTCGGCGAAATGTTGGCTCCCAGAAATAATATTTTGCCTTTAGAAACCGAGATGCAACCATACTTCTAATGGGCTAGAGGTATAACCATCTTTCTAACCATTCGATGGGTTAGAGAGTACAACCATCCTTCTAACCATTCAAGCAATTTTGATCTTGTAGATGTTAATAACTTTTGTAGATGCGTCGCAAAAAAACTTAATGAAATTTGACTTAAAAAAACTCTAATTATCTTGAAATGAAGGAAGTAGCAGACAAAGGCTTCCGTGATCTACAAGCTTCCACATGATCTATGCAACCCAGAATAAAGAAAGATCAGTGATCGAAGGTCTCCTGCCACACAAGATCTCTCATTTGTCACCACACGAGTTATATACGTAAAAAGCCAGGACTAGTTGCCTCTACCCAGCAGCAGGCCAGGGCAGTGTATTTCGAATAGCTTATGCACGTATCACACGGGTGTCAGCAAGTGATCCTGATTGTGAAAACTGGCCTATGGACGTATAACTACATAGTTTTGACTTTTGGCGCATAAAAATTGCATCTGGGAGTAGAAATTATGATGATCTAACGCAGAAGGTTCCGTCTCAGTTAGTACTAACTTTCGTCCTCCCGCCCAACCTCTCTTACTGTACCTTGATACTCCGTACGGAGAGAAAGGAGTATCAATTAAATCTAACCCAAACAACTCATATTCCCCAACCCCACCTTTGTTTCCGGTTTTGCCACTTTCTCTTTTATCATTTTCTTGAAAAGCCGCCTGAGCGGTCCTAGTCTTATTGGCTAACCAAATAAATTCATGTTCTGTTTGGTAAATACTAGCAAATATATCATGCGTTAGCGGAAGTAAATAAATAAATATGCTTAGAAAGCTGAAAAACTTGACCATAATGAATAGTCAGTTCGATACATAAGGTTTTCATTAATATGATCATAAGCATCATCAAATCACGAAAATTGTTCATCGGAAGTTCAACTGACATAATAAGCGTAGCTCAAGACTCCCAAGGAGCCTACATCCTCTATCTCCAATGTAGATAGCACTCATCGCTTATCCTTCTTTCTACCCTCGCCTATGATGTTTGTAGTGTTCAGTTCACAATGTGTCCAAACGTGTTCAATTTCATGACAATGAGCACGCCACCCACGTGCACACATGTCGCTGCATTCACGCAAGTTACAACTTTAAAAAGTAATTTGTCAAGTTGGAAATGAGGACGCCCTCTGCACCCTGTCTCTACATCTTCCCTTGTATTCCTATTTGTTTTTGCACAAAGCACGCCGCTACGTAGCCTATTGCCATGAATTTGGTCAAAATTGAGGAAATGGGTCACGAAACATTAAGGAAGTGAAAAGCTCGTCAAGGACAGAGTGATAGGGGAGGATATAGATGCCAGGCGAGACATGGCGAAATGTGATGCCGGTGTCTAAGGGCACCAGCGGTCGAGCGAGACGTCTGCCCAGCGACACCGAGAAGAAGTGTCAATTATAGGCGCCGACCAGTCTGCGCGTATTATGGCTTATATGGTCCAGTTTTAGTTTTCATATCAACATGATTTGTTCTTTCTTTGATTGAGAGATTCGTATGGACATGTTTGATGCACCTTTGGTTTCAATGAATCTGTGATATATGCTTTTTTGGATCATATTTCAAATACAGCACAGCGATTGGCGTTCTCCTATGCCGAGCGGACACCGCCCGGAGCGCATGATCGACCAGTAATCATGTATGCTTTGACGCCCGTGTATGTACTACACGTCACACACACGTTTGACAGGACAAGGCCTCCGCATGCCAACCACGCACACCATGCACAGCCATGAGTTAGACACATGCAACAGCAGTCGAGCACAGCCGCTGCCGCCGCCCAACCCGTGCAGGAAAAGGATGGATGATCCATCCACCCCCATACCACAAAAAAGAAGATGACTCCATCCTTCTCTCTGCTTGGAATAATGGTGGTCCTTCATTCGCCGCCTCTCCCACCTCCTGTTTCTTCTTCTCCCTCTTTCTCCCTCCTCACGTCCCTCCACCTCCACCACCTCCCCCATCCCATGGCTCCTCTCCTGCCTTCCACGCCACCTGACTCTGTTTCTCCTCTCTCTTTTAGCTCTGGGCTCCTCGCCATGGAGTTTGCCGGACCTCCCACCTCGCGCCGCGCCTCGTTAGCCCTTGCGGGCGCTCCTTTGCCAGTGAACGGGCCGTCTGCGGCACCTCTCTTTCTCCCTCTTTTCCTTCCTTCTCCTCCTGGATCGTCCTCCACCCCATCTCTCCCTCTCATGTTCTAGGAAACAGCCATGGCGAGCACCAAGCGGATCGGCTGCCGCCCTATTGTCCGTCGCCTGAGCCAGCCTCCTCTACTGAGGCCTGCAGCCATCCTACCGGATCTCGTCGGACCGTCCGGATCGGGACCGCGTTGCCGCTTGAGCTTGCCACGGTATGCGGCCCCTTACATCGAGCAGGCTCGTCCTGGACTCCTCTGCTCGCGCGTTCACCCGGCGGCGAATGCCCATGGCGCCGTGGGCGGCACCGTGCCACCTTTGCACCGCCGGCTGCCCTTTTCTGCTCCATGTAAATGCCTTTCGACAAAAGCCATCTCGTCTCCTCCTTTCCCCAGTTTTCCTCTCCCCATCTCCCGTCTTCTTTTCGGCGAGGGCAGATGCCATGAATTCGCTTGAAATCGCGCTCGAGGCCTTAATCTTGACACCGGCGACCCCTTCCTCACGCCGCCTCAGATCCTCCCGGCCCCTGCTGTCCGGATCCATTATTTGCAAGCTCTAGCCGCCGCCGCGTTCTGCAGATTGGGTTGAATAGACGAAAATACAGGGTCCTCTTTGTAAATTTGAAGCGTTTTTACGACTTACTAAAACCGGTAGTGGGTTGATTTCAGGAAACAATAGGGGTTTTCTATAAATATATGCGACGGACGTGAAACAATTCTCTTTATTATTAGGTAAAGATTGATTATTGTTAAAAAATATTGGCTCAACTGTCCGACCTAAAGTTTTTTTTATGTATAATAACATTACCAACAAAATGGTAGGTAAATAACGATGATTACACACACATATTTGCTAGGATCCATTGAAAATATATTGTATTACTAGGTACATATATATACCAATCTTATCAAACATTTATAAGCACCTTGTCATCAATTTTTTTTCTTTAAAAAGAGGATTACCCCGGTCTTCCAATCAATATATTAATGCAGCAAAGAATAGTTAACTGCCTATATATCAAACATACATTGTGCTTGTGATCAAACACGGTAGAAGTGAAGATTCTGCTTGTGTGTCGATCATAAACACAATTCTGAGGCAGGCTTAAGCACATGGTCTAAACGACACCCTACGAGGAGTACTATTACTTTCTACCAATCCGACTCTCTTGATGCGTTGATGTCAATGGCGGCTAAATTTAGTGTTTTGACCCTTTTCAAAACTTGGCGAGATCTGACCCTGTCTTGTATTTTTTAAATCGGACCATTTCTTACCGCCCGGTCCATAGCGGTAAGGTATAACTACCAAGGTCTAGTGGTAGGGTTACCATACTGCGGAATTTTTCAAGTATGAAACAGGTGCATACTCACACCTACCGTCGACTTGTTGATAGGGTTGTATAGATTTCTGTAGAAACGTTTGGCGGTGAAATTACCAGGTCCACGATGATGAACTATTATCCTCACAAATGCGTGGATATGGCGGTAGTAAAATGGTCGGATCAAATTCACTAACTAGGATCAGATCTCGATGCTTTTAAAAAGGTCAAAACACGAATTTTGACGTCGATGGCTTGGGCTAACTGCTGCTAACTTGCTACTCAGCCTTAACTAGCTCGCTCGTGGACCACGAGGCGTCTCTCAGTTTCTGTTTCTATCAGGTCTAGTCTATCTATAGTGCGTGGCCCATGATGCAGCTTCACTGAATACGAAAACCATGTGTCACGGTCAGTTGATGCTCTATAGGCACTCAGCTGTTGATCGCCAGGAATATATATGAGCTAGCGGTGCTACACATCAACAAGTTTTCATCTGATGACTGCACGGCACAAGCTAATCACCCTTGGACTTACGTGAACAACAGACATTGGATCGTAGTGTCGCACGTAAAACATCGTATGTAAAGCTATTTCGAATATATGGGCATGTCTAGTTTGATTTCAGATCAACTTGGAACAAGCTATAGCATATGTGCATCCTCTTCAATATAACTAATGACATGAGGCGCGGATCTTGTCCAAGAAAACTGGACATGGGTACAATCACCCATGCCTGCATTGATTAGTGAAAGCCCCGCTTACTTACCTGGGTCGGTGGTAATGTGTGGGTGTAGGCCTCACTCTTCAATTCTGCGCAGCGAGTTCCACCTCTTGTCGCTGCATGATTGGCGGCACCTATCTGAACGTCGCAGCCAACGTCATTTCCACACTGTTTATGTTTGTACCGGCCTTTTGCTCGATTGTTTTGTCTCAAGATCTGCGGTAGTACAACGATTGGTACCCAAATGATGTAGAGGTGCTCATTAGCTTGTTCGAAACGTGTGCTCTCCGCCGTACCACGCCAGCACACGTCAATCATTGGCAAGAGATACACTATTAGAGTTTGGCGCATGATCAAAGATTGATTTGGTCTTCAGGATGTGCATCCTTCTGATTGGAGTGACGCGACTTCCGTCAAGAGTGGTGGAGCCACAATCTTATGAGGAAAGACCCAATTAACGCACTTGCTTCCTTGATGCTTCTCATCTGGGAATTGTGAAAAGAGAATGCGGATCTTTAAATAACGAGGCCGTTTTAATGGGTGTCATTGTCACTATGATTAAGAGAAACCTCGCTTTTGAAAAGCCATCGGGCCTATAGGGGCAACCAGGAGGAACTCTCAATAAGCACCAATGTGGTGTCAAAACCGGCGGATCTGGTAGGGGTCGGCGTCGTCTAGGCGGTGGTAATAGGAGACAAGGGACGATGTTTTACCCGAGTTGGGCCCTCTCGATGGAGAATAATACCTACTCCTGAGCGATTAATATTGATGATATGGGTAGTACAAGTAGATCTACCAGAGATCGGAGGCTAAACCTAGAAGCTAGCCTATGGTATGATTGTTAGTCTCTAGGACTTGAAACCCTCAGTTTATATAGACACCGGATAGGGTTAGGGTTACACAGAGTCGGTTACAATGGTAGGAGATCTACATATCCGTGTATACATGCTTGCCTTCCATGCCAAGGAAAGTCCCATCCGGACAGGGCGAAGTCTTCAATCTTGTATCTTCATAGTCCAGGTCAGAGCCCGGCAGGTGATAGTTAGCTGTCGGACACCCCCTAATCCGGACTCTCAAAGACCCACCTGTTGGTGGAGAGTTGATAATTCACCAAGTGGGTTGAGCGAACTGTTAGCAAGTGTGATGCAGCTATGGCGGTTCAATTCCTCAAAAAGATTATCTTCGTTTTGGCTTTCCACAGTATCATCACGGATAATGGTACCAACCTTTCCAAAGGTGAGATGGAGGATTTCTGTCGGAGAGCACATCCGGCGACTACTGCTGTGGCACACCCTCAATCAGCGGTCAAGCGGGCAGCTAATCAAGAAATTCTAAAGGGTCTTAAACCCGGCTCATGATTCCCTTGCAGCGGGCCTGGCGGGTTGTTGGGTGGAAGAATTACCTTATGTTGTGGAGTATCAACACCACCCCAATCGATGAACAGGTTACCGCCTTTCTTTATGGTATCTGAGGCGGACGATTCTCCGTGATATCGTCATGACTCGCCCGGGTTGCTAATTATGTTGAAGCGGACAACGAGCAAGCTCGCTGAAACTGGACCTATTAGATGAAAAGCGGGATATGGCTGCTCGATGGTTTATCAACAAGATCTCTGGCGTTATCACAGCCGCGAGTTAGGACAAGAACCTTTCAAGAAGGTGATTTGGTGCTCAGCTCATCGAGATCGGACCGACATGCACAAGTTATCCCCACCTTGGGAAGGACCTTTTGTGGTCAGCAAGAATCACTGGGATCATACTACCTCATTGGCGTTAGAGACAACTCACACAACTCGAGAGGGGACCCGCGACCATGGAACATAGCTCTCCTCCGGCCTTATTACATGAGCCATAGGCTCCTCTTATGTATATATTTGATAATGTATATATTATGATCAATAAATAAATTAGCATCCTTGCTCTAAGCAGGCTTCTATATTTTTCTCAAATATCCTTTGAGTTACATGAGGCTTCGGTATGGCGGAGTACTACGTAAACCGGCTATCAAGCCACAAAGCTTGGGAGCTTCACACCCAAGGGGCCAAGAGTCTAGATGCTATGCACAACTCAAACATAGGCACCCAATGAGCACAGCTCATCATGTTATGAGGGCTTCTTGTGTCAAATACCAAGAGTTTGAATGGACCCTTGTAGTAGTATGACCCACGGCTTGGACCTGGTATATTTACCTAAAACCGGGTTAACCTACCTTCATCAAGTAAGACACACCTATCCAGGTCATCTTGGCGACCCTCGAGCGTTTGTGATTACTCTCATTGAGATCCTGAACTTGTCAAAGTTAAAGCGGTGATTAGTTAGTTGGAGGTCCATCTTAAAAGGCTTTGTTAAATGGTTCAACTCAGCGGCCTGCAGCCCACAAAAGCCTCGAATTTGGGCACGGCCCTCAAAAGCCTTGACTACGGTTTTATTTGCGTGTTGCTGAATTTTATATTAAACCGATTTTCTTGGCTTGGTCAGTTATTTTATTAGCCGGTATTCTTTAAACAGGCTTGGTTTGCAACTACGTTGGCGGACCTTATTCTTAAACGGAGTTAGTTAACTTGACTAGCGTTGACTACCGGTCATCAGCTTTGATCATCTGGTGTATCATCACCGGTATGACTTACTATACATCGATTACATGATGGGGTTGTACAAAAGAATTCAGATTCGGGTTTTCACCCTTACTAATCAAAGTTAACCAGCTAACTAAACATGGATATTGCATCACGGTATGAATCATTTCATATTTTACGGTTTGATTATCAATCAGCCCTTTTCTTGGGCATTATGACCCGTCGGTGATAAACCGCGGGACCTGTTTTCTTTATGCACACAGGAGTTGCATATTATGATGGCACATATCTGAACCAACCTTGGCATTGACATGGCGGATCATAAAGTGTCTCCTTACGCGATGGCAGCAGATCAAAATAGTTTTGCTATCTTATTACAAGGCATTAAGAGGCCCAAAATATGGAATTGTTTCTAGCAGACATTTTGATGTATCAACCGACTTGTGGATTAAGCTTCATCGCCGGGTTATGTGAAGTAGATGGTTCATCTGGCGTCGGTTCCCTCCTCTTCCCCATCCAATGGCGGAAGTCATTGGTGGTCGATCAATCGGGTTAAAGCACGAAAGACAGCCTCTTCATTTATAAGCTCAGCGGATCAACGTCGGGCGTAAGTGTGCTTCTGCGGTTGGTGGAACCAAGTTACGCACCGGGAATAGCAGCTTCAACCCGTTTGTTGTTTGCGTCATAGAAAGGTCGGTGAACGTCGAGTTAGCCTCTTCGCCAACTGACTCGCCCGGAGGACGCGCTCTTTGTTACCTGTTTGAGCGTCGTTGTCAAATACTTCGCCGTTTTCTGTGCCTTGGGGAAGTCCTTGGCTATATCGGCGGATCAAGATCAGCTATCCATGCCTTGGCTCGAGTCGGTGCTAGTAGCGCCAGCCCGGGTGGATCGCTTCAACTCTTCTATCTGTGCTGGCGTCATAGATAGCGGTCCAGCGTGTCCTTGATCGGTGTTGGAGCCGCATTGTCATCTGAATGTATGAGATAACCGTTGTCGCGGTATATAACTGTTCAATCGGTGTATCTGTGACCTTGAGTTTCTTCCGTATATCGAACCGGATGAGCAATCGCTCGCCTATAGCGGTTCAAAGAAGTTCATGTTAAACGGAGAAAATTTCAGCGGAATATTCATAAAGCCTTGGTAAGCAGTGCTTACCAAATATTGCAGAGTCATGGCATGGACTTGGCGCTTTAATCCATAAGCTCTTAGTCACGGTTTAAGAGCTGATTCAGCGTCTTAGCCGCTTAAATCCAGCCTTTTGATCTCTCCAGTTGGCATGTTCAGACTTGTACCATTCCTTGAGCTGCTCCATGGTGGTTAAAGCGGTTTCAATTCATCCTTGGCCTTGGTGGTTTACGCTTGTTGGGATTTCAGATTTTCTTGAAGGTCGCAATTTGTGAGACTTGTTGGCTTATCTCACTCTGCAACAATGAAACATGTTAATATCTTTGTTAAGTCCCAAGCATCTAACCAGTTATACACTTGGCACTTGGAGGCTAATGCGGATCATTTTATGCTGATTATTGAAGTCCCAGGATTAATACAAGTTTTAATCATGGCACTTGGGGCTAATGTGTGTTTGATCGAAATACAAAAATCTCATAAAGTCTGATGGAATATACAAAGTCGGTTTGACTTTCTAAAGACAAACCGGCCCTTAGAACTACAATGCAATGAAGGTCTGAGCAAAAGCAACTGTTTACCTCATAGCGCCTTCATCAGTTACTACCGGGCTTCATAATCACGGCTTGTGTAAAGCGGTTCAAGCGGAGTGAAGCTCTTGAGCAGAAGATCGACATAAGCTGACCAATCAGTTTTCTCCTTCCCTTGCTCATAGCAGCAAATTCATCCTTGGTAGTGTGCTTTGATAGAACAACCGGATTACTAGGGCAGTATATCGATACCGATAACAACAACGTCATCATCTTTGGCGGGACTGGATGAATTGACATTCTTAGCGAGCTTGGCTTTGGTAGCAGGGCTTGGCGGATCATGATTGAGCCCGTTGTTCCTTGTTGGACTTGGAGGAAGCGGGAGGATGTGAAGTATCAACCTCTACATTGGTTCAACCTCTGGCGGGTTAGCATCTTGTTCTTTCGGTTTGTCTATACTTAACCGAGTCTTTGCCATGCTCTGGAGTCTTCTCTGGATCAACATCAACAATAGGGTCGCTGGTCTTGGCTTTCTTACTTAATCGAGCCTTGGCTTTACAACATCAAAGGTTAGAACATGGTAAACCGACAAATAAAAAACAAATTAAGAGTAATATACTTACCCATGAAGAGTTTGAGAGGCTGAGTGGTTGATGAACCACGGGACGAGTTGGAAGAAGCCTGTAATTCAGGTGAGATGGATTGAGAGGGCATCGGAAGAAACCTTTCAAAGATAAGCACCGGAGAACAAGTCACCTCACGGGCGGCGTTTCGGGTTGGCGTATCAGCTAAACAGGCGATGTGATTTGTTGACCGCTATGCGGGTTGTGCGGCGTTCTTCAACTTCTTGTCTCCAAAGAAAATTTTGGATCAAATGAGCAAGGGGTGAGATTGTTTTCCTTTGTCACGGCAAATTCTTTGAACTACAAGTCTGAATCGGAAGAAAAGATTACCTCAACATGTTACTTGGCTGGCCTCGGCATCATCACAGGAATAGTAATTGTCAATAAGATGGATGAAAAAGGAAGTGAGTCAAGTTCTACCTCAGTCGATTCTTCCTCTTGGCGGATCGAGACTCGGTGGTTTCTTCTTGCAGCTTTCTTGGTGGCCTTGGTCTTTGCAGGGCCGGGCGGTTTAGTCCGTTTCAAAAGGTTGTTGCACAAATTAAGACAAGGAAAGTTAGTACAGTCAATAAAAGCAAATCAGTAAAGTATTTAGATGAACTTTACATTTGGCGGTTTATTGGAGCATAAAAGAGCCAACCGGTTTGCTACATGCAATCGGTTCATCAAGCATTTTCTTCACCGATTGAACTTCAAGCTCGGTTATTACTATGTGATATCGTTGAGGTCTTTGACATCACCGGTATATTCATGCATCAATCCGGGCGGACTTAAAGGTAAATAGCCCAAAACCCGGCGGACAAAGATCAATGCCGTTAAACCGTTGGCCGCCGAGCGGAGCTTGGTGAGTTGAGGTGCAAAATTCTTCCGTTCTGGCGGTCAAGCGTAAAGGTAATGGGTGGCGTTGCTAAGCGGTGAGGCGATAACCCGGCAAAGATTTTCTCCATCGAGGCAGTGTTCGGCGGTAAAACAGGTTTGATTCCAATCTTTGGGATGGCTGTGATGTTTTGCATGAGGAAGTCAACTTCTTTTCTTTACGAATTGAAGCATACCAAGCTCTGTGTTGGGACCATCGAGAATTCCGTCGGCGGTTCAAATGAAAGAAGTCGAAATAGCTCCACGGTTGGCTCTTCTTGAAGATAGACTTACAGAATACTTGAAGTTGCATATATTGGATATAGAATTGGGACCAATATCTTGCGGATGAAGTTGGAAGCTTGCGAGGACATCCGGAAATTTTTTATCGGGAATGAATCGGTCTAAGTGTTGCATAAAAACAATCACCTCTCCTTCTTGAGGTTCGGTGGACATCCGATTCGGAACTCGCCGGAGAACACCTTTTGAGGCTAAAACACGGTGGTGACATAACCGTTGATTTGTGTTTGTGATGGGGACGGAACAATTGCAAGCATAAATTGTTTCGTCATTTGGAAGAGGCGAAAGGAAAAACAAGTGCGGTTTAAATTTCACGGTTTAAAGTGTACAATTCAGTAAACGGAGAAAAATACTATGTGAGTTCAATTGGCGGTTTAAGAGGGCTAATGATATATGGCGGATTGGCTATCAAAAGTTAACCACCCGAGGGAAAGGCCAAGATTCATAATTTTACTAAGTGTTGCAAAAACAAGTTTCACAATGTAATGATTAATTTCAGATCTACCGTGGATAAGCTGAAGAAAATGTTTCGAGCCTACAATGGCGCTAAGAGAGAACGAGACGAACAGTGGAGTTTATTGACGATGAATGCTGATGCGGTGAACTAACGGAATAGATCTAGCTGAGTTCAAACCTATCGAGCATCTATATACCCTTAGTACAAAGACTAGAAGGAGGAACACGAGAAGAGCGATGAACAATGGCGGACATGGATGAACTCGAAAAACTTTAATGAAGATCTAGGGTTCTGAGGCGTGAACTTACAGGGCCACTCGGCGGCGGAGGAGCGGCAAGATCTGGAGCAAACAGGTTGATGCAGCGGCCTTGGTCGTGCGAATCCGAAGAGCGACGGTGGCGGTGGCGCGGAGGTCCTTGGTCGCGAGGAGGAAGATGAGAAATGGGAGAAAAATGAAAAGGCCCGTCAAGCTTATTTATAATAAGGAGGATAATGACGGTGAGAATCGAGGAGTCAGCGGCAAAGTGCTGGTATGCCTCGATTTCGGGATGACATTAAATGAAGGAATCTTTTTATTCGTTTTACGGAGATAGCGTCATGATGATCCGTTGCTATGTCGGAGGTTGCGTCACGGCGGTTTAACAAGATTTATAAAGGGAAGATATCATGGCGGTTTATGAAGTGAAGGAAGATATTTACAGATTTTCCTAAGTGTTGAAGATTGACATGAAACGAGTTCAAATCAATGCAGGGCCTAATGTTGGGGATATCTTAGGTGTAAACCGTCCGGGAGGGCGGTTCACCCTCAACTATATTGAAGCCCACAGACTCGGAAGATGGCGTTTACTATGAAGCTTAGAGGCCCGGCCCAAAGGATTAGGGCCCGTAGTAGTAAACCGCCATAGTCATGTAACTTGTGTTGTAAGATAAGAAGGAAGACCGGCGAACACTTGTATGAGTCGGCCTCGGGACTCTATAGACGGCCGGTCAACCCATATATAAAGGGGCGACCGGTGATTCGGACAACAAACAACTTCGAGACTAGGGCGTATTTATTCCACGGTCATCGAGCAATCAATCCCATCACAACTAGGCGTGGCTTTTACCTTCATCGAAGGGCGAGTAGTATAAACTCCATGTCCCTTGTCGGTTTAACCTTCAAGCTAACCCGTTACGATGGCTCCACGACTAAGTCCTTTCATGAGGACATCGGCGTGTTAATTCCCGACAAGGGTCATATTTCATTCTAGCTTTCAGAGATTTTTCTTTCAACAGCTAATAATTTCTTAAGATCATTTCTATCATTGCAAGAAAGAAAGTCTCTAGTTTCTTCATCCATAACATAACACTCGAGGCACAATTGGCAATTCATATCTAGGGGAGAATCTTCATCATCACTTTCATCAATATTATCAGTTTCAATTCTAGCCCTAGCAAGTTGTTCATCAAGAAATTCACCAAGTGGCACAATAGTATCAAGCATAAGTAGTTTCATCATAAGTATCATGCATAGCAAGTGGCATCATCAATAACATCGACATATCAGAATTAATAGCAGAATCAGGTTTAGGTGTCGCTTACTCAAAGCAGAAGGTGAATCAAGTGCGAGCTAGATGGCAGTTCCTTACCTCCCCTCGTAGTTGAGGGAAAAGTCTTTTTTCTTTCGTCTTTCAAGTTCCTCATAGTGACAGCAGATATAAATCCCAAGTGACTCAAAATAATAGAGCTATGAAGCATGGCGTAGGAAAATAGTCTTGATAACCCACAAGTATAGGGGATACAACAGTTTTCGGTGAGTATTCAACCCAAATTTATTGATTCGACACAAGGGAGCAAAGAATATTCTCAAGTGTTAGCAGTTGAGTTGTCAATTCAACCACACCTGGATAACTTAATATTTGCAGCAAAGTATTTAGTAGCAAAGTAGTATGGAAATGCGACAACGGTGGCAAAAGTAATGATAGTTTTCGGTAATTATATGATGTGGCAACAAAGTAACTAAGCAAAGAACAATATGTGAAAAGCTCGTAGGCATTGGATCGGTGATGGAGAATTATGCGGATGTGATTCCTCATGCAATAGTTATAACATAGGGTGACAAGAACTAGCTCCAATTCATCAATGTAATGTAGGCATGTATTCGAATATAGTCATACGTGCTTATGGAAAGAACTTGCATGACATCTTTTGTCCTACCCTCCCGTGGCGGTGGGGTCCTATTGGAAACTAAGGATATTAAGGCCTCCTTTTAATGAGATACGGACCAAAGCATTAACACTTAGTGAATACATGAACTCCTCAAACTACGGTCATCACGGTAGTGGTCTGATTATTGTCACTTGGGTTAACGGATCATAACACATAATAGGTGACTATAGACTTGCAAGATAGGATCAAGAACTCACATATATTCATGAAAACATAATAGGTTCAGATATGAAATCATTTCAG
The DNA here is from genome assembly GCA_021605205.1 of Aegilops longissima. Lineage (NCBI taxonomy): Eukaryota > Viridiplantae > Streptophyta > Magnoliopsida > Poales > Poaceae > Aegilops > Aegilops longissima. Next base: position 27,263 of record JAHIAM010007136.1, read on the forward strand.
GCTCTAGTGACAAGCATTAAGCATAGCAAAGTCATAGCAACATCAATCTCGGAACATAGTGGATACTAGGATCAAACCCTAACAAAACTAACTTCGATTACATGGTAAATCTCATCCAACCCATCACCGTCCAGCAAGCCTACAATGGAATTACTCACATGCGGCGATGAGCATCATGAAATTGGTGATGGAGGATGGTTGATGATAACGATGGCGACAGATTCCCTCTAAGACCGACGGACTCGGATCAGCCCTCCGAGAGATTAGGGCTTAGGCGGCGGCTCGTGATAAGCGCCATGAATCCTTCTCTCGATTTTTTCTCTGACGTGAATATATAGAGTTGGAGTTGAGGTTGGTGGGCACCAGGGGCCTGGCGAGGCGCGCCCGGTGGCGCGCCCCGCCCTCGTGGACGGTGTCAGGCTGCTGGCCTTGATTCTTTGCCGATATTTTTACTAATTCCAAAATTAATCTCCGTTGATTTTCAGGTCATTCCGAGAACTTTTATTTCTGCACAAAAATAACATCATGGCAATTCTGTTGAAAAGCGTCGATTCAGGTTAGTTCAATTCAAATCATGCAAGTAGAGTCCAAAACAAGGGCAAAGTGTTTGGAAAAGAAGTAGATCTGACGGAGATATCATGATGCTATTCTTGATTTCTACCTTCGCTGATTTCAGCATTGCGAAGAGATTAGGAATCACTTTCGTCATCCCTTGTATATTATAGTTCATCACGAAGTTCTAGTAACTTGGTGATAGTTACTCTGAGAACTCTCTCAAGCACTCTTATGCGGAAGATTAACTCCCACTAGATTAAGCGATTGTAGTACCCGGACATTCTGAGCACATGCTCACTAAATATTCTCCTCCATCTTGTAGGCAAAGTACTTGTCGGAGGTCTCATACCTCTCGACACGCGGGCATGAGTCTAAAATACCAATTTCAGCTCTTGGAACATCTCATATGCTCCGTGGTGTTCAAAACATTTTTCAAGTCCCGGTTGCAAGCCTTAAAGCATGGCACTAAACTATCAAGTAGTCATCATATCGAGCTTGCCAAGCGTTCATAAAATCTGCATCTTGCTCACTTAGTAGTCTGTCCCTAGCGGTGCATCAAGGACATAATTATTTTGTGCAGATGAGGATAATCTTCAGATCACGGACCCAGTCCGCATCATTGCTACTATCATCTTTCAACTTATTTTCTCTAGGAACATATCAAAATAAGGGAGCTATATCACGAGCTATTGATCTACAACATAGATCATAAATACTACGAACTAAGTTCATGATAAATTAAGTTCAATTAATCATATTACTTAAGAACTCACTTAGATAGACATCCCTCGAGTCATCTAAATGATTATGTGATCCAAATCAGCTAAACCATGTCCGATCATCACGTGAGATGGAGTAGTTTTCAATATGAACATCTCTATTTTGATCATATCTACTATATGATTCACGTTCGACCTTCAGTCTCCGGTGTTCCGAGGCCATGTTTGTACACATGCTAGGCAAATCAAGTTTAACCAGAGTATTCATGTGCAAAACTGTCTTGCATCCATTGTATGTGAGCGTAGAGCTTATCACACCCGATCATCCGTGGTGTCTCGGCAAGATGAACTATCATAATGGTGCATACTAGGAGAACACTTATACCTTGAAATTTTAGTGAGGGTCATCTTATAATGCTAACGCCGTACTAAGCAAAATAAGATGCATAAAGATAAACATCACATGCAATCAAAATATGTGACATGATATGGCCATCATCATCTTGCCTTTGATCTCCATCTCCAAAGCACCGTCATAATTTCGATCATCACCGACTTGACACTCGATCTCCATCATAGCTTCATTGTCATCTGTAGCTTCTACAACTATACGCTAGCATAGTGATAAAGTAAAACAATTACATGGCGTTGCATTTCATACAATAAGCGACAACCATAAGCTCCTGCGGTTGCGATAACTTTAACAAAACATGATCATCTCATATAATAGCGTATATCACATCATGTCTTTCCATATAACATCACAACATTGAAAGGATCGAGAAGAGGTGTCTAGAGGGGGTGAATAGACTCTAAGCAAGAAAAGTTGCAGTTTTTAAATTCTTTGAGTTGAGGTGGAGTTTTGCACATGTTTAAACATTCACAATACATATCAACCAAGCATGACAAGAGTATATGAGCAGCGGAAAGTAAAGCATGCAAATGGAATGTAAAGAGATGGGATTGGAGTGTGCAAGCGCAATGTAGACTGGAGATTTTTTCTCAAGTGGTTCGATAGGTGGTGCTATTACATCACGTTGATGGAGACTTAAACCCACGAAGGGTAGTTGTTTGCAGCAGTCCAGGCTCCACCCACGAAGGGTCCACGACAACCTTGTCTATCCCACCATGGTGGTAAGCCCACGAGGACTTGCCTCACTAGGGTAGATCTTCACGAGTAAGCGATCTCCTTGCCCGTACAAACCTATTGGTTCAACTCCACAATCTTGTGGAGGCTCCCAAGTGACACCTAACCAATCTAGGAGACACTCTCCAAAAGGTAATAGATGGTGTGTTGATGATGAACTCCTTGCTCTTGTGCTTAAAAATGATAGTCTCCCCAACACTCAACTCTCTCTCATAGGATAGGAGTTGGTGGAAAGATGATTTGAGTGGAAAGCAAGTTGGAGAAGGCTGAGATCAAGATTTATGTGGTTGGAATGGAATATCTTGACCTCAACACATGGTAGGTGGTTCTCTCTCGAAAAATGTATGCTGGAAGTGTAGGCATGTTCGATGGCTCTCCTCACGAATGAAGAGTGGGTGGAGGGGTATATATAGCCTTCACAAATCTAACCGTTACACAAATCACCAAACTCGGTGGGACCGAATCAGAAAACTCGGTCAGGACGATTCAGTTCATAATGTGACCGTTAGGCATGATTGGGACCGACATGATCAACTCGGTGGGACCGATCTGCTAGGGTTAGGTAAAACCTCATATATATGCGAACAATATATGCTTCTCACCTCTTATTCTTCGGGAAGGATCCAACCTAAAGACACAAACACATACATACAAAGACTGGTCTAAGTGAATCCGCCGAAAACAAGCGCCCGACCAAATTCCTTGAGATCCGTCGAGACAAATCTCCACAGCGCCCTCGATGACTGAGCATGTAGGATTGGAATTGACAAAGTAACCATTGTGCCTCGCTTTCGGCGAAATGTTGGCTCCCAGAAATAATATTTTGCCTTTAGAAACCGAGATGCAACCATACTTCTAATGGGCTAGAGGTATAACCATCTTTCTAACCATTCGATGGGTTAGAGAGTACAACCATCCTTCTAACCATTCAAGCAATTTTGATCTTGTAGATGTTAATAACTTTTGTAGATGCGTCGCAAAAAAACTTAATGAAATTTGACTTAAAAAAACTCTAATTATCTTGAAATGAAGGAAGTAGCAGACAAAGGCTTCCGTGATCTACAAGCTTCCACATGATCTATGCAACCCAGAATAAAGAAAGATCAGTGATCGAAGGTCTCCTGCCACACAAGATCTCTCATTTGTCACCACACGAGTTATATACGTAAAAAGCCAGGACTAGTTGCCTCTACCCAGCAGCAGGCCAGGGCAGTGTATTTCGAATAGCTTATGCACGTATCACACGGGTGTCAGCAAGTGATCCTGATTGTGAAAACTGGCCTATGGACGTATAACTACATAGTTTTGACTTTTGGCGCATAAAAATTGCATCTGGGAGTAGAAATTATGATGATCTAACGCAGAAGGTTCCGTCTCAGTTAGTACTAACTTTCGTCCTCCCGCCCAACCTCTCTTACTGTACCTTGATACTCCGTACGGAGAGAAAGGAGTATCAATTAAATCTAACCCAAACAACTCATATTCCCCAACCCCACCTTTGTTTCCGGTTTTGCCACTTTCTCTTTTATCATTTTCTTGAAAAGCCGCCTGAGCGGTCCTAGTCTTATTGGCTAACCAAATAAATTCATGTTCTGTTTGGTAAATACTAGCAAATATATCATGCGTTAGCGGAAGTAAATAAATAAATATGCTTAGAAAGCTGAAAAACTTGACCATAATGAATAGTCAGTTCGATACATAAGGTTTTCATTAATATGATCATAAGCATCATCAAATCACGAAAATTGTTCATCGGAAGTTCAACTGACATAATAAGCGTAGCTCAAGACTCCCAAGGAGCCTACATCCTCTATCTCCAATGTAGATAGCACTCATCGCTTATCCTTCTTTCTACCCTCGCCTATGATGTTTGTAGTGTTCAGTTCACAATGTGTCCAAACGTGTTCAATTTCATGACAATGAGCACGCCACCCACGTGCACACATGTCGCTGCATTCACGCAAGTTACAACTTTAAAAAGTAATTTGTCAAGTTGGAAATGAGGACGCCCTCTGCACCCTGTCTCTACATCTTCCCTTGTATTCCTATTTGTTTTTGCACAAAGCACGCCGCTACGTAGCCTATTGCCATGAATTTGGTCAAAATTGAGGAAATGGGTCACGAAACATTAAGGAAGTGAAAAGCTCGTCAAGGACAGAGTGATAGGGGAGGATATAGATGCCAGGCGAGACATGGCGAAATGTGATGCCGGTGTCTAAGGGCACCAGCGGTCGAGCGAGACGTCTGCCCAGCGACACCGAGAAGAAGTGTCAATTATAGGCGCCGACCAGTCTGCGCG
>JAHIAM010007137.1:0-41607 GCA_021605205.1 Aegilops longissima
GCCAATCAGCGGCGCCCGTCAGCCTCCGCCGCCCGCCGCCGCCCAATCACGCGCATGCCTCACCCGCCACCCTCTCTCTCTCCTCGGCCCGCGTCATCCCGCTCGGGCAGAGGCTGTAGCCCAGCGAACCGCAGCATTCCATGCCGCCCGTCCGCCGCTGCCCCCGCCTTCTCGCCGGCGCGCCGCCGCCGCCAGCTCTCCCTCGCCTCGCGCCGCCTCCACGCCGCCGGCCCAGCGCCGCGCCGCCCAGCCGCCTCGCCCCTTGCGACAGCGCCCCGCACCGCCGATCCCAGATCCCCGCCACCATGGGACCTCGCGTGTGCCGCCGCCCTCTTGTGCCTTAGCCCGTCGCCCATCGCCCGCCTCCGCGCCGTATCACCAAGACTCGAGCCGCGCCCTGCACCGAACTCGTCGGCCCGGCTCGGCCTCTCCCGCCTCCATGGCCTTCTCCGGAGATCCGCGTGCATCTCCGCGCGAGCTCTCCGGCCTGCCTCGATAATTTTCATTGCATCGTAACTCGGTCATCGTTGCTCCATTTCGTGCGTGTAATATTTCAAAACGTTCGTCTCGAAGAGTATATCATTTCATCTCATTGCATCATTTTCATTTGAGCTCATCTTGACGCCCGAAATTCTGTTAGAAGAGTGCTATGTGATGTTAGTTTCTTTTTCTTAACAGAACTTGCACTTTTGTCATTTTTGCCATGATTGATTTGTGCACCCTATGGACTTGAGTCCTACATGTGTTTTGTAATATGCCATGTCTTCTTTACAGTGGTGCTTGACATGTATTTTTGTGATCTATGTGGTGACTAGCACAAGCATGCAAACTAGGCTTCTGATGTTGCTGATTTCAGCCCTGTTTCTTGATATTTTATGCCATATTAACTTGATGCTCTGAGATATCCATGCATATTTTGATATACTTAAGTAAGGATGTTTTGTTATACATGACTTGCTCTATCCATCCATGCCCTTGTTTGCAATTATGGAGTGCCCTAGCTTGAGTCAATCGAGCTCTACTTTTGCTATAAAATATTTCTGGCAGATTGTTTACATGTTATTCAATTTTGCCAAGGTTGTTGTAGTTGATCCATGCACCCTATGATGTTGTTCTTGCCATGTATAGCTTCTATGCCATGTCTTCCTACTTTTGGTTGCCTTTCCATGCTATGTATTGCTCTGTGGTGAGTGATTCAAGCTCGCCAACATGCCTACTTATTGTTGTTCTGCCATGTTTGAATCTGTAATATAACTTGCCATGTTTACATGGGTGCCATCATATTTTCTGATCCTTTTGGCTTATGGTCAGTAAGGGACTTTTGATCTATGCTTTGAGTAGATTCATGCCATGCCTTTTTTTGCCATGATAAGTTCCTGTAACATGTTGTTTCATAGCTCTAAACATTGAAACCTGATGTTATTTTCTGCTAAGTCTGAAACTGTTATTATCTGCAATCTTGCCATGTCATTTTGAGCATGTTCTAGTTGTTTCTGGAGATAGCTCAGTGTTCATGTTTTGTAATGCTTTACCTGTACATCATGCCCATGCCTTTTGTTATTATGTTGAGGTACTGTAGCATGTTGTTTTGATGCTTGCAATATGCCTACTTGCTGTTTTGGACAGATTGTTGCTATAACTTGTATTGTGTGTATGTGTTGAACCGTTGCTCCGTTTTGAGTGTGCTCTATATGAAACTTGCTTGATTTTGCATGTAGTTTCATACTATCATGTTGCATCCTTGTTTTGAGGTGTTTTCTTGATGTTTGTATGCTTTTTGCATCAATGCCATGCTTATCTTGTTTTGCTCATATCTTCTAGGCCGTAGCTCCGAATTAAATGAACTTTATATGTAACTTGACTAGATTTTCGTGTAGATCATCGTGGTGCATATTAACTTGCTGTTTAACAACTTGAACATAAAGTTATCCAGATCTGGACCAATTTCGAAATTTGCATATGAGGACTTACCGGAATTGTTATATGTTGTTTCCGGCCTCATTTAAACTTGGCTTGATGTGTTGCTCTTGTTTGCATCCTCTCTTGCCATGAGTAGCTTCATGTAGCTTGTCATGCATCTTTGTGCATCATGCCTTGTTCATGTGTGGTGTGTTTACTATGTTGTGTGCTTCTTCTTGTTAATTCCTGTTTCGTTGCGATCGTGAGGATTCGTTCGTCTACGCTTGGTTCGGCTTCTTCCGTTCGTCTTCTTCATGGAATCGTTCTTCTTCCTTGCGGGATTTCAGGCAAGATGACCGTTACCCTGGATCTCACTACTATCATTGCTATGCTAGTTGCTTCGTTCTATCGCTATGCTGCCTTACCTATCACTTGCTGCTCAAGCCATCCCAAATTGCCATGAACCTCTAACCATTGTCACCCTTCCTAGCAAACCCTTGTTTGGCTATGTTACCGCTTTGCTCAGCCCTCTTATAGCATTGTTAGTTGCGGTGAAGATGAAGTTTGTTCCTTGTTGGAACATGGAGATGTTGTTCCTTGTTGGAGCGTGTTTACTTGTTGGGATATCACAATATATCTTATTTAATTAATGCATCTATATACTTGGTAAAGGGTGGAAGGCTCGGCCTTATGCCTGTTGTTTTGTTCCTCTTGCCGCCCTAGTTTCCATCATATCGGTATTATGTTCCCGGTTTTGCGTCCCTAAGCGGTCGGGTGATTTATGGGACCCCTTGACGATTCGCTTTGAATAAGACTTTTCGGCAAGGCCCAACATTGGTTTTACCATTTGCCTCACCTATGCCCTTTTCCCTTGGTTTCGGGGCCGAGGTCATCTTTATTTTAGCCCCGGGCGGTGCTCCTTCAGTGTTGGTCGAACCGAGCAACTTCTTGAGGCCACTGCAGGTCAACTCGAGGTTGGTTTTACTCGTAGCTTGACTTATCCGGTGTGCCACGAGACCGAATACGTGCGACTCCTATCAGGATTTGTCGGCACATCCGGCGGCTTTGCTGGTCTTGTTTTATTCTTTGTCGAAATGTCTTGTGGCAGGATTCGAGACTGATCGGGTCTTCCGGGGAAGAATATCCTTCGTTGATCGCGAGAGCTTATCATGGGCTAAGTTGGGACACCCTGCAGGGTTTGAACTTTCGAAAGCCGTGCCCGCGGTTATGTGGCAGATGGGAATTTGTTAATGTCGGTTGTAGAAAACCGAAGTTGATCTTAATTAAAATACACCAACCGTAATGCGTAACCGTGAGTGTCTCTTTTGGGGTTGATCGAGAGGAGAACACGGTTTACGGGTTATGTCGGCGTAAGTAGGAGTTCAGGATCACTTCTTGATCATTACTAGTTGGCGACCGTTCCTTTGTTTCTCTTCTCGCTCTCATTTGCGTTGGTTAGCCACCATATATGCTTAGCGCTGCTGCAACCTCACCACTTTATCCCTTCCTTTCCCTTTAAGCTTTGCTAGTCTTGATACCCATGGTAATGGGATTGCTGAGTCCTCGTGGCTCACTGATTACTACACCACCGAGTTGCGGTACAGGTTTGCGATGATCATGGCGAGGCGATGTTTGCTTGTGTTGGAGTTCTTCTTACGCTTCTTCTTGATCGGGGATAGGTTCGGTCGGGCTTTGGGCTAGCAGAGGTGGATGTCGTTTGAGTTTACTGTTTATGTTTCATCCGTAGTCGGATGTTGATCTTATATATGATGTTGATGTATTCTTGTGGCATTTGTGCCTTATGTATGTATCCCCATCTATTATGTAATGTTGATGTAATGATATCCACCTTGCAAAAGCTTTTCAATATCGGGTCTATCCTTGGTGGGACCGTCGAGTTCCTTTGGATAGGGTGCATATTAGGCGTGACAAGTTGGTATCGAGCCTCGACCGACCCTAAGGCCCCTTGATTGATCGTGTAGTTTGGCGCGATTGAGTCTAGAATAAAACTTTTGGTCTAGTTATATCGGAGTAGGAATTCTTTTACTCCTCAGCCCTTAAATCGCTCTGGTGAGGAATCTTGATGTAGTTGTTTTGAATTACTTCTCTTCCCTTTCAAATTTTCTTTAGGATCACGCAGTTGGTTTTCCGATCGTTGGCTCTCAGCTCTTTGCATCCGGTGCTTTTCCCGTCATGTTGACTCGAGCCTCTTCATCTTTGCCAAGTTCAATCCTCAGTTTGCTCTCAACGAAGTTATTTCTCTATCCTCAGTTGTTTTCTTTTCCCACCCGCCCACCCTTCTTCTTCTCGGAGCCGGAGTTTGTAATCGAGTATCCATCCTACTCGTGCGAAGTCTTTGCTTTCTTTCCTCAATGATTTCAACCGGTGTTCTTCTCTTCAAGATATTCGTCGGTTTCCCCTTCCAAGTTGTCTTTGTTTTCCCGCCCTCCCACCCTATTATTCCCGGAGTTCGAGTTTCTTCCGACCATCAATTCCATTCGTGTGGAGCCTCTTCAGTCTTCCTCAATTGTTTCAACCGGTGAATTTCTCGTCTCGTTTGTCATTCTTCATCTCTTTTTCTTTTTTTGGTGCACTCAATTCAAGTTTTTCGGGTTGATCACATTCTTTTCCTTGGATCAAGTGTTTTCCCTATTAGTTCGCCTCTCGCTTGATTTATCATTACGGAGTTCAAAGACATATCGGGAGATTAAATACGTGTTCTAATTAATTCAAGGTTGTCACCTCATTCAAATATTTCAATTGTTCGGTGCATCATTTATCATTCAACAATCCTTTCCGCGGTGTTATCTATTGATGGGCCCTAACCCACAGGTCTTTCGAGGATCTTACCTGACTCTTCTATTTCCCCGGAGTTATTCTCAATTCTTTTCAAGTGTGACGTAAGAATGGATTCCATCAGTCACATGCCTTCTCCAAGATCGATTTCAAATTCTTTTCATTGTTGGCTCAACCTCTTCTTCCGGAGTACCTCAACAATTTTGATGGTGTTTCTCGTCGTCATTCTCAACTTTGAAGATCGAGGAAGAGTTTTTCCTCTAAATCTTGTCCGTTCCCCCGGAGGTTCATGGTGATAGCTCGATGTTATCCTATCTAATTGTTTCCAGTCTTGCAAATTCTTTTCATCCATCCGGAGCATTTCAGGTGTTGCTTTCCCTCTCGATCATTCGGAGGCCATCTTTTCGGATCTCCATTCTAAGTTTTTCAAATTCGTTCTCCAATTATTCTATATCCGTGCCCCTTCGATCGTCTCAATATTCTTCCGGTACTTCGTTCGAGTATTCTTCTATCAGATCATGATCTCTTTGTTCTTGTGCATCTAAATCCCCTCTAGTTTATTTGTTCTTCTAATTCTTCCCGGTGATTCATCCTCTTTCGTCAGTCATTTCCGAATTCTTACGGTGGTTCGTTCAAGATTCTTTTCCTTGATTATCATTTTAATTCATTCGTTCTTTTCAATCCTACCGGTGGTTCATGAAGACTTTCTCAAGTTTTGTGCTATGTTTCCCCTTAATCCTTTTGCAAGAAGAATAAGTAGTTTGCAAACTCCATTGCTTGTCATCAATTTAATTTGATGAAGGATAAGCATACAATAAATCTTATTCTCATTTCATCCAAGTGATTAATCCCTTCCTTCGGAGTTTGTTCTTCATGAATAAATTCTAGTTCCAAGTGTTTTCATCTTTTCTTTTCCGGAGTTCAATTATTTCCTCAGCCATTTCGTGAAACCTCCATCTAAATCATCGCAATGCTCATCTTATTCTTACATCCTTCATTTCTATCTCATCATCTTTTTGTCACCGGAGTTCTTCACGGTGGATCGTCATGATTTAATTCTTTCTTCAAGAGTTCATCAAGATTTTGTTGCTGGAGTTCAAGTATATTTTCTTCTCGCGTCTCGAAGTGCAATTAATTCTCCATATTCTTTTGAATTGGAGTTTTGCATTTCTTTGTTCTTCTCAGATATTCAAATCCACTCAATCCTTCCTTCTAAGTTCTTTTCATTCAAATTTTTCCAATTCTTCCGGAGGTATTGCGTTGTTTATCTCGTCAAGTGTCATTCCATCTTCTGAAGCTCATGTCCTATTCCTTCCTTGTTCAACCGGTGTGCTACCTAAATCCTTTCAGTCTTATTCGTTTCTTTTCTCAGCCTAACCACTCCGGTTAGAACGAGTGCTTCCATAGTCTATCTGATTCTGTGAGCTTTTGATTCTCCTCATTCTCGTCGTTCCTCTCTTCTTCTCGAGTGCTCTTGATTCTTTGCTTCTTCTCTTGAGTTCTCGTTTCTCCTCATCCTTTTCCCTTCCGTCTCGGTCCTAAGATCTCGGGACGAGATCTCTTGTTAGTGGAGGAGTGTTATAGCGCCCGGATTCGATCGCCAGTGTGTACGCGATTATTCGCCGTCGTTGCCATGTCATTTGCTTGCGTGTTGCACTTTGCCATGTCATCATATGCATTTCATATCATGTCATCATGTGCATTTCATTTTGCATACGTGTTCGTCTCTTGCATCCGAGCATTTTCCCCGTTGTCCGTTTCCCAATCCGGCACTCCTATGTCTCCGGCGCCCCTTTTACCTCTTTTCATGTGCGGGTGTCAAGCGTTCTCGGAATGCCCGAGGTTTGTCAAGCGGCCTTAGTATAGAACGGTGAACCGCTTTGTCAAGTTTCGGATCATTTGGAGGTCGTTTGGTACTCAGCAGTTAGCAGGGTAACCATAAAAGCCTGTTTTGTTGCAGCCCAACTCCCTTTCTAAGTGTCCCAAAACCCACCTAACTTCTCTCCATGCTCTCGATCGTTCGATCACGATCGCGTGGCAAAACCGCTCCATTTGGACTCTCCTAGCTCCCTCTATCTATAAATATGTGCAACCCTCTCCAAATTCGCGGATGAACCTAGCTTTCTTCCACCCGCGCCCGGACACGTCCGGTCGGCGGACAGAATCCGCCGCTCCCACCACTCGCGTCGCTCCGTCACCGCCGCTGGCCCTTCTCTCTCCTCCTCCTCCACCGCGCCACCGCCCGGGCAGGGCAAGCCAGCGAGGCCCGCCCGAAACCCATCCGGGGGCGGCGCGGCGCCCGTCCGGATCCCCCGCGCCGCGCCGCCGAACCCGCCGCCGCCGCCAGCCTCGTCGGCCAGCGCGGCGGCGCCTGCGCGCCGCCTCGCTGCCGCCGGCGCCTGCGCCGCTACTGCGCCTCGCCCGCCGCCCTCGGCGCCCTCGTCCCGGGTCGCCGCCCGCTCCCTGCCGGCGAGCTTCGCCCGCCCGGCCTCGCCGTCACCGGATCCGGCGCCATGCGGATCTGGCCGCGCCCGTCGTCGTCCGGCCGCCCCTCGCCAGCCACGACCTGCCCGCCGTCGCCGCCCTTGCCCGATCCGGCGGGATCGGGAAGAACAACGGCAGCCGCCGCCCCCTTGCCTCGCCCGCTCGTGGGCCCGGCCTCCCCACGGCCCAGGCGCCCCGGCCCAGCGTCCCGTCCGGCCTGCCTCCTCCTCCGTCTTCCTGGCCCAGTGGCCCATGGTGAGCGCCAGCTAAAACCCGCCCGTGCGTCGGATAGCTATCCACCGCTTACTATGTTTTTCCGAAAACTGCCAAGTCCCGTAATCTGCAGTAATTTTGTTGCATTTTCATTGCATCGTAACTCTGTCATCGTTGCTCCGTTTTGTGCGCGTAATATGTCAAAATGTTCGCCTCGAAGAGTAGATCATTTCATCTCATTGCATCATTTTCATTTGTGCTCATCGTGATGCCCGAAATGCTGTTAGAAGAGTGCTATGTGATGTTAGTTTCTGTTTCTTAACAGAACTTGCACTTTTGTCATTTTTGCCATGATTGATGTGTGCACCCTATGGACTTGAGTCCTACATGTGTTTTGTAATATGCCATGTCTTCTTTACAGTGGTGCTTGCCATGTATTTTTGTGATCTATGTGGTGACTAGCACAAGCATGCAAACTAGGCTTCTGATGTTGCTGATTTCAGCCCTGTTTCTTGATATTTTTATGCCATGTTAACTTGATGCTCTGAGAGATATCCATGCATATTTTGAGATACTTAAGTAAGGATGTTTTGTTATACATGACTTGCTCTATCCATCCATGCCCTTGTTTGCAATTATGGAGTGCCCTAGCTTGAGTCAATCGAGCTCTACTTTTGCTATAAAATGTTTCCTGGCAGATTGTTTACATGTTATTCAATTTTGCCAAGGTTGTTGTAGTTGATCCATGCACCCTATGATGTTGTTCTTGCCATGTATAGCTTCTATGCCATGTCTTCCTACTTTTGGTTGCCTTGCCATGCTATGTATTGCTCTGTGGTGAGTGATTCAAGCTCGCCAACATGCCTACTTATTGTTGTTCCTGCCATGTTTGAATCTGTAATATAACTTGCCATGTTTACATGGGTGCCATCATATTTTCTGATCCTTTTTGGCTTATGGTCAGTAAGGGACTTTTGATCTATGCTTTGAGTAGATTCATGCCATGCCTTTGTTTGCCATGATAAGTTCCTGTAACATGTTGTTTCATAGCTCTAAACATTGCAACCTGATGTTATTTTCTGCTAAGTCTGAAACTGTTATTATTTGCAATCTTGCCATGTCATTTTGAGCATGTTCTAGTTGTTTCGGAGATAGCTCAGTGTTCATGTTTTGTAATGCTTTACCTGTACATCATGCCCATGCCTTTTGTTATTATGTTGAGGTACTGTAGCATGTTGTTTTGATGCTTGCAATATGCCTACTTGCTGTTTTGGACAGATTGTTGCTATAACTTGTATTGTGTGTATGTGTTGAACCGTTGCTCCGTTTTGAGTGTGCTCTATATGAAACTTGCTTGATTTTGCATGTAGTTTCATACTATCATGTTGCATCCTTGTTTTGAGGTGTTTTCTTGATGTTTGTATGCTTTTGCATCAATGCCATGCTTATCTTGTTTTGCTCATATCTTCTAGGCCGTAGCTCCGAATTAAATGAACTTTATATGTAACTTGACTAGATTTTCGTGTAGATCATCGTGGTGCATATTAACTTGCTGTTTAACAACTTGAACATAAAGTTATCCAGATCTGGACCAATTTCGAAATTTGCATATGAGGACTTACCGGAATTGTTATATGTTGTTTCCGGCCTCATTTAAACTTGCCTTGATGTGTTGCTCTTGTTTGCATCCTCTCTTGCCATGAGTAGCTTCATGTAGCTTGTCATGCATCTTTGTGCATCATGCCTTGTTCATGTGTGGTGTGTTTACTATGTTGTGTGCTTCTTCTTGTTAGTTCCTGTTTCGTTGCGATCGTGAGGATTTGTTCGTCTACGCTTGGTTCGGCTTCTTCCGTTCGTCTTCTTCATGGACTCGTTCTTCTTCCTTGCGGGATTTCAGGCAAGATGACCGTTACCCTGGATCTCACTACTATCATTGCTATGCTAGTTGCTTCGTTCTATCGCTATGCTGCCTTACCTATCACTTGCTGCTCAAGCCATCCCAAATTGCCATGAACCTCTAACCATTGTCACCCTTCCTAGCAAACCCTTGTTTGGCTATGTTACCGCTTTGCTCAGCCCCTCTTATAGCGTTGTTAGTTGCAGGTGAAGATGAAGTTTGTTCCTTGTTGGAACATGGAGATGTTGTTCCTTGTTGGAACGTGTTTACTTGTTGGGATGTCACAATATATCTTATTTAATTAATGCATCTATATACTTGGTAAAGGGTGGAAGGCTCGGCCTTATGCTGTTGTTTTGTTCCCTCTTGCCGCCCTAGTTTCCGTCATATCGGTATTATGTTCCCGGTTTTGCGTCCCTAACGGTCGGGTGATTTATGGGACCCCCTTGACAGTTCGCTTTGAATAAGACTTTTCAGCAAGGCCCAACATTGGTTTTACCATTTGCCTCACCTATGCCCTTTTCCCTTCGTTTTCCGAACTGAGGGTCATCTTTATTTTAGCCCCGGGCGGTGCTCCCCAGTGTTGGTCGAACCGAGCAACTGCTGGGGGCCTGCAGGGCAACTCGAGGTTGGTTTTACTCGTAGCTTGACTTATCCGGTGTGCCACGAGACCGAGTGCGTGCGACTCCTATCAGGATTTGTCGGCACATCCAGGCGGCTTTGCTGGTCTTGTTTTATTGTTGTCGAAATGTCTTGTGGCAGGATTCGAGACTGATCGGGTCTTCCGGGAGAAGAATATCCTTTGTTGATCGCGAGAGCTTATCATGGGCTAAGTTGGGACACCCTGCAGGGTTTGAACTTTCGAAAGCCGTGCCAGCGGTTATGTGGTAGATGGGAATTTGTTAATGTCGGTTGTAGAAAACCCGAAGTTGATCTTAATTAAAATACACCAACCGTGTGCGTAACCGTGAGTGTCTCTTTTCGGGGTTGATCGAGAGGAGAACACGGTTTCTGGGTTATGTCTGACGTAAGTAGGAGTTCAGGATCACTTCTTGATCATTACTAGTTGGCGACCGTTCCTTTGTTTCTCTTCTCGCTCTCATTTGCGTTGGTTAGCCACCATATATGCTTAGCCGCTGCTGCAACCTCACCACTTTATCCCTTCCTTTCCCTTTAAGCTTTGCTAGTCTTGATACCCATGGTAATGGGATTGCTGAGTCCTCGTGGCTCACAGATTACTACACCACCGATTGCGGTACAGGTTTGCGATGATCATGGCCGAGGCGATGTTTGCTTGTGTTGGAGTTCTTCTTACGCTTCTTCTTGATCGGGGATAGGTTCGGTCGGCAGCCTGGGCTAGCGAGGTGGATGTCGTTTGAGTTTACTGTTTATGTTTCATCCGTAGTCGGATGTTGATCTTATATATGATGTTGATGTATTCTTGTGGCATTTGTGCCTTATGTATGTATCCCCATCTATTATGTAATGTTGATGTAATGATATCCACCTTGCAAAAGCGTTTCAATATCGGGTCTATCCTTGGTGGGACCGTCGAGTTCCTTTGGATAGGATTAGCATATTAGGCGTGGACATGACCGAGGCGACTCTCGGTCAATAACCAACAGTGGGATCTGGATACCATTGTTGGCTCCACATACTCCTTGATGATCTCATCGGATGAACCACGATGTCGAGATTCAATCAATCCGTATTCAATTCCCTTTGTCAATCGATGCGTTACTTGCCGAGACTTCGATCGTCGGTATCCCAATACCTCGTTCAATCTCATTACGGCAAGTCACTTTACCGTATCGTAATGCATGATCCGTGGCCGAACACTTGGTCACATTGAGCTCATTATGATGATTCATTACGAGTGGGCCGATCCTCTCCGTCATCACGGAGTGACAAATCCAGTCTTGATTAGTTACCAACCATGAGACACTTTCGGAGATACCCGTAGTGCACCTTTATAGCCACCCGGTTAAGTTGTGACATTTGGCACACCAAAGCACTCCTACGGTATTAGGAGTTGCACAATCTCATGGTCTAAGAAAATGATACTTGACATTTGGAAAAGCTCTAGCAAAGCGAACTACGATCTTGTGCTATGCTTAGGATTGGGTCTTGTCCATCACATAATTCTCTAATGATGTGATCCGTTATCGATGACATCAATGTCCGTAGTCGAGGAAACCATGACTATCTGTTGATCAACGAGCTAGTCAACTAGAGGCTCACTAGGGACATGTTGTGGTCTATGTATTCACACATGTATTACGATTTCGGATAACACAATTATAGCATGAATAATAGACAATTATCATGAACAAAGAAATATAATAATAACCATTTTATTATTGCCTCTAGGAATATTTCCAACAGTCTCCCACTTGCACTAGAGTCACTAATCTAGTTACATTGTGATGAATCGGACACCCATAGAGTTCTTGTGTTGATCATGTTTTGTTCTAGGGAGAGGTTTAGTCAGCGGATCTGCCACATTCAGATCTGTATGCACTTTACAAATATCTATGTCTCCATCTTGAACACTTCCATGAATGGAGTTGAGCGGCGCTTGATATGCCTGGTCTTCCGTGAAACCTGGGCTCCTTGGCAAGGGCAATAGGTCGGTGTTGTCCACGGAAGAGAATCATCGGGCCGACGCATTGGGTATGACTCCTAGGTCGGTTATGAACTCCTTCATCAGATTGCTTAATCTACGATGCCTCAAGGGCTGCCATGTACTCCGCTTCACATGTAGATCCCATACGGCGCTTTGCTTGCAAGCTGCACCAACTTACCGCCCACCATTCAAAATATACCGTATCCGATTTGTGACTTAGAGTCATCAGATCGTGTGTCGAAGCTAAGCGTCGATGTAACCCTTCTGACGAGCTCTTCGTCACCTCCATATCTGAAAACATGTCCTTAGTCCTTTTCGGTGCTAGGATATTCTTGACCATTGTCAAGTGTTCCATGTCGGGATTACTTTGGTGCCTAGCTACAAACTTACGGCAAGGTTGACATCAGGTGCAGTACACAACATGGCATACCTAATAGACCCTATGGCTGAGGCATAGGGGATGACACTCATCTTTTCTCTATCTTACCGCGTGGTGGGGATTGAGCGAGCTCAATTTCACACCTTGCAACCTGAGCAAGAACCCTTCTTGGACTGATCCATATTGAACTTCTTCAATATCTTATCAAAGTATGTGCTTTGTGAAAGACCTATGAGGCGTCTCGATCTATCTCTATAGATCTTGATGCCTAATATATAACAACTTCTCCAAGGTCCTTCATTGAAAACACTTGTTCAAGTAGGCCTTTATGCTTTCAAGAATTCTATATCATTTCCCATCAACAGTATGTCATCCACATATAATATGAGAAATGCTCTGAGCTCCCTCACTTTCTTGTAAACATGCTTCTCCATAAGTGCTTGTAAACCCAAGCGCTTTGATTATCTCCTCAAATTGAATGTTCCAACTCGAGATGCTTGCACCAGCCCATAATTGGCGTTGGAGCTTGCACACCTTGTTAGCATTCTCGGGATCGACAAAACCTTCCGGCTGCATCATATACAATTCTTCCTTAAGAAAACCGTTAAGGAATGTCGTTTTGGCGTCCATTTGCCATATCTCATAATCATAGAATGCGGCAATTGCTAACATGATTCAGACGACTTCAACCGCTATGGATGAGAAAGTCTCGCCGTAGTCAACCTTGAACTTGTTGATAACCCTTAGTGACAAGTCGAGCCTTATAGATGGTCACATTACCATCCGCGTCATCTTCTTCTTAAAGATCCATTTATTTTCTATGGCTCGCCGATCATCGAACAAGTCGGTCAAAGTCCATACCGTTCTCATACATGGATCCTATCTCGGTTCATGGCTTCTAGCCATTGTTAGAATCTGGGCCATCATCGCTTCTTCATAGTTCGAAGGTTCACGTTGTCTAACAACATGATTTCCAAGGCAGGGGTTGCCGTACCACTGCAGTGCGGGCGTGTCCTTAATGGACCCTGAAGTTCGATAGGAGCTTGATCCGAAGTACCATGATCATCATCATTAACCTCCTCTCTAGTCGGTGCGGGCACCACAGAACATCTTCTGAGCTGCTACTTCCCATTTCAAGAGGTAGTACTTCATCAAGCTCTACTTTCCTCCCATAATTCCCGGGAGAAACTCTTTCTCGAGAAAGGACCGTTCTTAGCAACAAAGACCTTGCCTTGGATCTGAGGTAGAAGGTATACCCAATGGTTTCCTTAGGCTATCCTATGAAGCGCATTTTTCCGACTTGGGTTCAAGCTTTTCAGGTTGAAGTTTCTTGACATAAGCATCGCATCCCCAAACTTTTAGAAGCGACAACTTAGGTTTCTTCCCAAACCATAATTCATCGGTGTTGTCTCAATGGATTTCGGCGGAGCCCTATTTAAAGTGAATCGGCTGTCTCTAGGCGTACCCCAAAATGATAGCGGTAAATCGGTGAGTGACATCATGGATCGCACCATATCCAATAGAGTGCGATTACGATGTTCGGACACACCGTTCTGTTGAGGTGTTCAGGCGGCATGAGTTGTGAAGCGATTCCACATTTCCTTAAGTGCATACCAAATTCGTGACTTAAATATTCTCCCCACGATCGATCGTAGAACTTTATTTTCCTGTCCGTTGATTCTCAACCTCACTCTAAAATTCCTTGAACTTTTCAAGGTCTCAGACTTGTGTTTCATTAAGTAGACATATCCATATCTCTCAAGTCATCGGTGAGAGTGAGAACATAACGATATCCTCCACGAGCCTCAACGTTCATTGGACCTTTTACATCGGTATGTATGCTTTCCAACAAGTTGGTTGCTCGCTCCATTATTAGGAAGCGGAGTCTTGGTCATTTGCCCATAAGGCATGGTTCGCATGTGTCAAATGATTCATAATCGAGAGACTCTAAAGTCCATCGGCATGGAGCTTCTTCATGCGCTTGACACCAATGTGACCAGGCGGCGATTGCCACAAGTATGTGGGACTATCGTTATCAACTTTACATCTTTTGGTATTCACACTATGAATATGTGTAACATTACGCTCGAGATTCATTAAGAATAAACCATTCACCAGTGAGCATGACCATAAAACATATCTCTCATACAAATAGAACAACCATTATTCTCAGATTTAAATGAGTGGCCATCTCGAATTAATGAGATCCAGATACAATGTTCATGCTCAAAGCTGGCACTAAATAACAATTATTGAGGTTTAAAACTAATCTAAGTAGGTAAATGTAGAAGCGTGCCGTGGCGATCACATCGACCTTGGAACCATTCGTGGCGCATCTTCACCTCGTCCTTTGCAGGTCTCCGCTTATTCGCAGCTCACCTTTGAGTTACAAATATGAGCAGCGGCACGGTATCAAATACCGGGAGCTACTACAGTCTTGGTGAGGTACACATCAATTACATGTATATCACATATACTTTAGTGTTGCCGGCCTTCTTGTCCGCTAAGTATTTGGGGCAGTTCCGCTTCGATGACCACTTCCCTTGCAATAAAGCACTCGATCTCGGGCTTGGGTCCATTCTTTGGCTTCTTCCGGCAAGCTGGCACGGTAGCAGCAACTCCTTGCCGTCCTTCTTGAAGTTCTTCTTACCCTTGCCTTTCTTAAACTTAGTGGTTTTATTCACCATCAACACTTGATGTTCCTTTTGATCTCCACCTCCGCTGATTTCAGCATTGAATATACCTCGGGAATGGTCTTTTCCATCCCTGCATATTGAAGTTCATCACAAAGCTCTTGTAGCTCGGTGGGAGCGGCGAAGGATCCTGTCAATGACCGCGTCATCCGGAGATTAACTCTAGCTTAGTCAGCGGTTGTGCAACGAGACATCTTGAGTATGTGCTCCTTGTGAACTATTTTCCTCCATCTTACAACTGAAG
The DNA here is from genome assembly GCA_021605205.1 of Aegilops longissima. Classification (NCBI taxonomy): domain Eukaryota; kingdom Viridiplantae; phylum Streptophyta; class Magnoliopsida; order Poales; family Poaceae; genus Aegilops; species Aegilops longissima. Next base: position 15,232 of record JAHIAM010007137.1, read on the forward strand.
AACTTGTCGGAACTTCATATCTCGACCGGGCATGAGCTTGGAAAACCATTTCAGCTCTTGAACATCTCATATGCTCCGTGTTGCTCAAAAGCGCTTTTGGAGCCCGGTTCTAAGCTGTAAAGCATGCCGCACTAAGCGAGGGTAATCATCAACACGAGACTGTTAGCGTTCATAACGTCTTGGTTTTCAGGATGGGTGCTTCACCTAGCGGTGCTTCTAGGACATAATCTTTCTTGGCAGCTATGAGGATGATCCTCGGGTTCGGACCCATCTGTATAGTTGTTGCCATCATCTTTCAGCTTGGTTTCTCTAGGAACACGTTGAAGTTGAGGGCAACATTAGCGTGGGCCATTTGATCTACAAGACATATTGTAAAGATTTTAGACTAAGTTCATGATAATTAAGTTCATCTAATCAAATTATTCAATGAACTCCCTCGGGATAAACATCCCTCTAGTCATCTAAATGAAACATGATCCGAGTCAACTAGGCGTGTCCGATCATCCGTGAAGACGGACTAGTCAGCGTCGATGAACATCTTCATGTTGATCATTATCTTCTATCGACTCATGCTCGACCTTCGGTCTTCCATGTTCCGAGGCCATATGCGTACATGCTAGGCTCGTCAAGTCAACCTAAGTGTATTGCGTGTGTAAATCTGGCTTACACCCTCGTATTGACGTTAGAATCTATCACACCCGATCATCACGTGGTGCTTCAAAACAACGAACCTTCATAGCGGTGCACAGTTAGGGAACACTTTCTTGAAATTATTATAAGGGATCATATTTGAGGAGTCCCGGATTAGGGGTGTCCGGATGGCGGACTACCATCATCGGCGGACTATCATCATCGGCCGGACTCCAAGACTATGAAGATACAAGATTGAAGACTTCTCCCGTGTCGGGATGGGACTTTCCTTGGCGTGGAAGGCAAGCTTGGCGTCTGGATATGTAGATCTCCTACCATTGTAACCGACTCTATGTAACCCTAGCCCTCTCCGGTGTCTATATAAACCGGATGGCTCTAATCTGTAGGACTACGATCACAACAACCCTTACAATCATACCATAGGCTAGCTTCTAGGGTTTAGCCTCCTTGATCTCGTGGTAGATCCACTCTTGTAAACATCCACAATATCAATATCAATCGAGCGGGGCGTGGGTTTTACCTCCATCAAGAGGGCCGAACACAGGTAAAACATCGTGTCCCTTGTCTCCTGTTACCATCCGCCTAGGCGCACGATTCGGGACCCCTACCGAGATCCGCGGTTTGACACCGACATTGGTGCTTTCATTGAGAGTTCCTCTGTGCCGTCACCGATAGGAAGGATGCCTCCTCCGTCTTCAGGGCGGTATCTTCATCAAAAGGCCACGGCCGCCGGCCAAACAATCCGGCTAGGTGGTTTCTTATGACCGCTTTGTCAGGCCCGCTTCTACAATGACCTCTCAAGTCGTCAAAAGCAATTTTCCGTCAGCTCGGAATTCGCGGCGGCTGGATCAATAGAGCTCTCGTCGTAAGCGAGCTCTTGGATCCTGCATCGCCGCCACAGGAGTTGCTGACTGGACTACAAACAGATTGGGCTTAAAACCGATGCGAGAGATTAACTCCCCAGGTCACCCTGCGTTGCGGTGGTAGAGGAACAATCTTGGCGGCCTTCTCCTATATTGAAAACTAGTCATGTCGGGACTTCCGAACCCCCCATGCGGATTCGCGGAGGGGCGGACTTGATCAAGCTGAACTTAAAGTCGGGCATCGGACCCGGACTTCGTTGGACAACGTCCGACAATCAAGCTTCAAATTGAAACTTCTCGGCCTTGAGCCTTGAGATGGGTAGGGTTCGGACTTAATTCCACCCACCCGCCCGGACATATGCGATCTATCTCTAATCCGGCAAGTGCCGGCTGAGGCGATTACATCACTCTTGGGCGATTCCTCACAGTTATGGACAGGATAAAGGACTGCCGAGAGAAGCATAATCTCAATTTTTGCAATAATTGCAGACGAGGACTCTTGAGCGCCGTCGGCCGTCGTGAAATTACAACCGCCGACTGGCGTCCATAATCTGAAATCTTGTGCGATGGAAGTTTCGGACAACGAAAATAATTTTTGGGACAATCCGGCCCGAATACAACCCGATCCGCAACAAAAGGGTGCATTACACTCGGGCACGGATACAAAAACCAAAAGCAAAGACCCCATAAAGGGCGCGAGAACCGTACTAGAGGGATGGCTTAGCGGACCGGTAAAATTCACGGTCTGAAAGCGCCGTCCCAACACATAACCTTGAGCATGTTGGATATTACGGCAGGTGGCCAAAAGTGGAAGGAGCTTCTAGCCGGAAAACCACTCCAACAACATCGATCACGATATCAACGGTCTTGAGATTTTAGCATCAAATAATATGCGGAAGCGAACAATCCATGACCTCGCGAAGTCTACCAAGTAGCAACAACCAATCCATGGGCGACACAACCATCACCTTCAACGCCAGCGGCGAACCTAAATTCCGGACAGCCGAGCTCCGGCCGCCTTTGGTACTTAGTCCAATAGTGGGCGACTTCGACTTACAAAAGTCCTCATGGATGGCGGCAGAGATTAAACCTCATCTGAGAAACCCTTCAAAAATGGAAATAGACTGGAGCCGCATTGGCGAAGCAGCACAACCTTTAGAGGAATAATCCCTAGCGGGAGCGCTGCCTGAGGAAAAATCACACTCGATGTGGTATTGGCTCACGGACAATTACGAGATCCGAATAAGTCATGTTCCAAGTGGCCCGTTCAACAGCGGATACCACGCTATACTAGGGCGAGAGGCATTCACAATTTTTCAAGCCGTACCCCATTATGGGTACATGAAGCTCAAAATGCACAGGCCGGTGGAATAATCACTCTCGTTAGTGATCCGGACATAGCGCTCCGCGCGAAAACAAGACAACCGCATTAGCCTTAGAGGCACTATCAAAGCCCTAGCGGCAAAGGAACTCACTGCGCTCGCGCTCTACGGTGAATAGGGGCGATGTGATACTCGATAAGAGATCCAAGTCCACCTCCTTTAAACCAGCAGATGAAATAGTAAAATTCCAGGTCCACCAGCGGACCCGACAAAAGGCGGCCTCCGTCGAGGCACAATTGAACCTGATGTGAGGCGCGCCGCTGCGAAAATTCCCGGGAAAATTGGGACATTTTACTTTGGCACCCCTCGGATATGCCGGAATCCCATGATTGGCGAACACAGCCTAAACATCCTAAAAGTTCAAGCCGATCAAACAGGCCCTTGACGATTTCCGAACCCAAAAGGCGGGCAATGGGAGAAGAGCTAGCCAAACTATTAAGCGGATTCATCGGAGACATCAAGCACCGGATTGGCTAGCAAACTGGTAATGGTACCAAGAAGGACAAATCCTGGCGCCTATGTATCGATTTCAAAGACCTAAATAAAGCATGCCCAAAGGATCCCTTCCCCTCCCGCATCACCAAATCGCCGATGCCCGCTGCGAGCACGATTCATTGTGCTTCACGGGCGCATACTCCGGCTATCATCAAATCAAGATGGCGAAGCGGATCAAGCATAGCGGCATTCATTACTCCATACGGACCATTACTGCTTCAAACGATGCCCTCCGGACTTAAGCGCGGCGCAACATATCAGCGCATGATTCGGACATGTCGGCTACCCGGATCGGCAAAAGCGGTAGAGGCATCGTGAGCGGCGTGGTCGTCAAAACTAAACTGCGTCAAAACTCTAGTAGGCGACTTGAGGCTCACATTTGACAACCTCGAGCATATGACATCAAGCTGAATCCGGAAAAATGTGTTTTTGGTGCAGGTGGAAAGCTGCTTGGGCTTCATTGTATCCGGTAGAGGAATTGAAGCAAACCCAGCCAAAATCGAGCTCTGTCACAGCTAGATATCCCAAAGACCTCAAGCAAATACAAAATTATTTGGATGCGTGGCGGCTCTAAGCGCTTTATCTCCGTCTAGGAGAAAAGGCATTACCCTCTATCACCTCCTTAGGCGCACGAACACTTTGAGTGGGCGGATGCTGCCACCCGGACTCGAAGAAATAAAGGCCATATTGGCAACAAATCCGGTCTGGCTGCACCCAACAGGCGAACCAATGTTGTTATGCATCGCAGCTATGCATCAAGTTGTAGCCAGCGGTACTCGTCGTCGAGCGAAAGCGAAGGGCATAAATTCCCTCTTCAAAACCAGTATACTCGTATCCCTTTGTGTTAACCCCTGCAAGTCCGTTACCGCACTATCGGAAGATAGAATCGCGGTGTTCATGGCATCCGGAAGCTCCGACACTACTTTCAAGAGTGTTCGATAGGTGGCCTCTGAAGTACCACTTAGCGACATTATAAACAACATGACCGGACGGGCAGGATTGCAAAATGGGCCATTGAGCTCTTACCATTTGATATATCTTACAAACCTCGGCGAGCTATAAAGTCACAAGTTTTGGCTGACTTTGTCGCTGAATGGACGGCCGAACTCCCTAAAGAATCTGGCGCATACTCAATTGGATTATGCACTTGGCGGCTCTAAAATGTTAGCGGATGGGGGCTGGCGTCGTATTGCGTCCCGACCGGGACACGATCCATCGTACTTGAGATAATGTACCACGAACTCCAACAACGCGGCGAATCTGAGGCCCTTTTACATGGTCTCCGGATGGCAATCTCCATGGGCATCAAGCGCCTAGAGGTGTGAGGATTCAAACCTCGCAATATCCCAAATAAGCGGAGACTTTGGCGTAAAGATCCAAAAATGGCAGCATATCATAGCGCTGTCCTAAAAATGTCAGCCGGTTGAAGGACTTGAATTCCATCCGTGGCAGGGATAATAACCAAGCAGCGAGCGTCTTGTACGCATTGGCGCAAAAGCAGCGACGCTATCCCTCCCAACATCTTCACTGGAGCGGCTCTTCAAGCCATCCGTACTATGGGAAGAGAGTCGGAACTAACAAACGGAACAAGCCGCACCAACGGCGATTCAGCCGATGATATAACACCTTCCTACGACATAATGGCAGTAATTGCCCGTGGACAGAACCATTCCTCGCCTACTTGCTTAGGCAAGAGCTTCCCGAAGACCAAAATGAGGCCCGCTGCATTGTCCGTGATCTAAAGCCTACAAGGTCTATGAGGAGAACTTTATAAGAAAAGTACAACGGAGTCCTTCAAAGGTGTATCTCCAAGAAGAAGGCGAAACCTCTGGCTGAAATTCATGCGGACTAGGCGGACACCACGCGCAGCTCGGGCCCTTGTAGGAAAGGCATTCCGTGCAGGATTTTCTTGGCCGACGGCCCGGCGGATCTTTCGGGACTTAGTCAAAGATCGTCGGTTGTCGGCTCTTTGCTAATCGAGCCATATGCCACCCCGCCCTCAAAACTATACCCATTACCTGGCGTTCGCGGTGCAGGGGCTTGACATGGTTGGACCACTTAAAGGGAACCCACAAGCAAAAGGTACCTATTGGTCATGGTGGATAAATTCACCAAATGGATAGAGGCCAAGCCAGTTAAAGCGGCGAGTCCGGACCAGTGATAGACTTTATATCCGGGGTAGTACACGTTATGGTGTCCCCAGCATCATCACCGATAGCAGCACGAACTTCACCGCCGATGAGGTTAAATCGTGGTGCAAAAATATGGGCATCAAGCTCGATTACGCTTGATCTATCATCCTCAAACCAGCGGTCAAGTGGAGCGAGCAAATGGTCTAATAATGGCGGCATCAAACCCGGACTAGTGCGGTCCCTTACGAAATCGACACGCCTTTGGGTAGAGGCTCGACTCCGTACTCTGGGGGCTGCGGACAACGCCTAACCGTACTACCGAATTCACACCATTTTTTATGGTATCTGGGCGCGAAGCAGTTTTGCCTGCGACATCATTCATGACTCACCTCGAGTGCGCGTATGCGAAGAAAGAAGCGAGTTGGATCGGCGGGACAGCTGGACACATTGGAGGAAAAGGCGGCGTCACCAAGGCTCGTTCCGCATTCTATCAACAGCGGCTCGAAGATATCAAAGCGAGAAATGCGGGCCAAGACTTACAGCGTTGGCGAACTGGTTCTCGCTGCGGACAAGAAAAGGACAAGCTCAAGCCCAAATGGGAAGGCCCCTTCATCATCGATCAAGTCGACGGCGGGGCGTACCGTCTATGAAATGCATCGGATAACCGACTCGAGGCGAACCCATGGAGCGCAGCCCGCCTCAAGCGATTCTATGCCTAGCGCGGACTAAGAGTTCGTCCCTTTCCCCCATCAATTTTTTTACTTCAGCTGCCTTTTGTTTATCTTTTCTTCTAACCCTATTCATCCAAGCCTTAAAGGGCCTACTTGCATAGCGTTCGCGCGCAATTGATGTGCTATCCGCACTCATTTTACACAGGGCTTCTTTACGAAGCTTAATTATCTGGGCTTCATGCCCGGCACATGTCAAGCCTCCACATGTACCTTTTATTCACCATTATATGCATCGATATGACTTAAGTTTTGGCCAAGCTGGGTTGCTGGCTCTGTGCTTACCCTCGTTCCCGATTGTTGGCTAGGAGGTAAAGGAGCACCTCTGCGATTATTCTTGCCGGTCGGCGGATGTGTACCTCGGTAGGTGAAGCGAAAGCTAAGCGTTCTTAAGGGAATATTGATTGGTGACTTAAAGATGATTTTTATCCACTTATTTATCTGCCCCGGATGTTTTACGCTTTTTTATGTCCGGACATGCACTTTAGGGCATACCACCCCAGAAGGAAAGGAACCCTTAGCGGAACTATTCTCCTGGAAGATGTTTCTTACTACCCATGTAATATAACATAACTAGTTGGGCACTTATGCGATAAAGCATGATGACCCCTTTGGTCTCCATGCATAGCCGGTTGTTTCATAACCGAGAAGGTATTCGGACACACTCCGGACTCTAGGGTCCGAATTGAAGCGAAAAGGTCGGCAAAGACAAGCGATCTACAATCCGGCTAGAAGGCATTTTGTATGTCATTTTATAATACATTGTCAAATCGGTGATTGTATTCTTCCTCAATCCCATCTAACGGGTTGTCTAATTTACAGTCTGTTGGGAAAATTTATGACCAACTCCACTTGGCGCATACTAAACTCACGAGGGATCTCCTTCCCGCCAGGCCCCACAGGTCCGACTTGACCATGTGGTTGGGATCCGCCTTCTTGTACAGCGTCTTTACCATGGCCCGGGCCTCCACAGCACCTTGGCGGCAGGCGAAATCTTCCATATATGGGCGCTGCCGCCTCCTGCAGCTTCTCCATAAGCTCCCAAGACCCTCGGGTATGGAGAAGGCTGGCCATAACGCTGGATGGCGCCGCTCATAGCCTGCCGAACTTCGTTCGATCGGTTGCAACAATTCGGAAGTTGATCACCCGTTATTACGGGCATCTCCTCCGTGAGGCAACACTGTGAGCATACCTGCGGACATATTTTGTCAAATTGACTTCCTCGCCGAACTCTTCTTTTCAAAGGAGTTCGCTCAAGCACTACTATATATGCAGCGGCGAAGCGCTGATTCTCCTTAGACCCGACAGCTCGGCCCGAGCGCCTTTCAGCTCTTCTCCAAGCTGGGCATGGGCATCTGGAGCTTGTTCCTTTCATGCTGCACCTTATGCGGCACCCTCTCGCCGACCTTTAGTTGGCGCGAAGTTCTTGCCTGTCCGGATCTTGTCCGGCAGCACCTCAATGTCGTTTTTAGACTTGCGCAAAGGCCCCACGCTACTTATCTTTCTACAAATAATGCGTTACGGAGAGGTCCTGCGTTTCCTCTGCGCCCGGAACAATGCGGCCTCAAGTTGGGCCTTGCACTCTTGCAGCTCTGAGGCAGTTGGGTATTCTTCTCGGTAAGATACTCGTTTCATATGATCCTTAAATCAGTTCAATATAACTACTTTAAGTCTCGGGAGCTCTTGGCATATATAACTATTAAATTCTCTTACCGTATGTCTTTTACATACTGCTCCGTAGCTCTGATAAAACTATCTTGAGCAGCACGAAGGTCTTGCGTCCCCGTGTTAAAGGCATTTAGCGCCTCGGGGAAAGCAGCGTCACGAAATCTGTCCGTGGCGCTTTGTGATTGAGGCACTCTCCACCTCGGACTTGGTGGCGGACAGTCTGTCGGCATCCTCCGTCGGAGAGCGTCCGGCTCGCGCCTTGCGCTCGCCTCCCCTCGACTAGGTGCGGAAGCCCGGTGGTAGAGGTTGGATTGACAACTTCCGCGCCCAGATCCGGCGGGCGCTTTTTCCCTATAAAGTCATGAGCACTCAAGCGCTTCCTAGGAGCGTTGCTCTAAATACTGAATTGTGAGCTACACCTTTGCGGCGGCGTTTGATCTGCGCGCGCTCCTCTTCCGCCCTCTTGGTCGGTGGCCCTTGTTGGTCAGCCACATGCGGACTCGGCTTCTCGCCCTTAGGCGCCTCCTGCAGTGCCATCATATCGATGGTCGAGAAATAAGCAAGGAAGGAATAGCGGTGTCGAGGCTTGACGCAATCACACAGTAAGCGGATATAGTCGGGATAGTCGATCGTGATGGCGACTAAAGCATTGTCCATGCTGAGCTGGTGGAACACCCGTCGATTAGCTCCACCTTTATGTCGGATCCTCTTGGAGGCGGATCCGGGATCTCTGGATCCTCGGGCTGCGGAGCTGGACTTAGCATGCCCTCCACGGTCCGGCGTAGTTCTGCGTCGCGAAAAGAACACACTATAAGAAACTTAAGAATCAAAAGGCGCAGGTCGGACCACGCTGAGTGTTAAACACCCAAGGCGGGGATTATTCATGGAAAACCCATTTAACGGGTTCTTCGAAGAAATCCTCCTTCTCCCCTTATACAGGCGGACAAGATCGTCACGGATCTTGACCGAATCCGGCCCTTCTTGCGGCCATAATGGTGGCATCGTCCTCCCGTTGAAATCCCACATGGGGTGGCCCTGTATTGTAGTGGCTGCACCCCCGCGTAATGCATGTTGCCATGATTCCAATCATGGTCAAGCGAGCATGGGCGATAACCTTATTGACCCATCAAATAATGGGCGCTCTTGTCTTCCTCGGATGGGGCTCGCGGATGCCAAAGGCGTTTCTTGAGGAGCATTGCTGAACTCGGGAGGCCGATCCGAACAGGGTCGGCAGCGGGCGTCTTCTATATAAAACCATTCGAAGGCCGGTCTTGGGCGCCTTCTTAGGGGTTCGGATGGATATCCGGTCCGGCAATCGCCATATTTGGCGCCGCCCATGATATATGGACCCCTCGTGAGGCGGGGTACAAAGCGAACAACCTCTTCCACGGTAGCGAAGTGGGGCTCGGCGCCCGGAAAAGCTTCGCAAGAGCTACATAACCCGCAATATCACGAGGATTGGCGGGCGTGAGGTGATGAAGCTGGAGTCCGTAGAACTCCGGGGCCAGCGGAGGAATGGATGTCTGAAATCCGAGCCCCTTATCGGATAGGGAGCGAAGCATACCGCTCCCTTTGTTGGGATTTGGGGTAACCTCGCTTGCTTCCCACCTTTGTAGGTGGCCAGCCAGCTCGAACCGGAACCATGAAGGCGGAGGAGATATCCCCCATTTGGAGCTTCACCAGCTCGTTGTGCGAGCAGGCATTTCCTCCAATCTCTTGGCAAAGGGCGGGGGCGAGAAGAAGAGCCGTGTTGGCGGTCCATGATGGAATGGATTCTTGGTCGGCGCTCCGATGAGTATTTGCGAGAGGAAGATGGTGATTTGGATCTGGATTCTTGCCTCCCTTATAGGCAGATTATTACGCACAACTAGGGGTAAAACATAAAAGACACCTGGCTTTTCACATTATACGACAGCGTGGAAGAAGGCCATTATTAGGCGTGGAAGCCAAGGCAGCATAACATTGATGAGGAAGCTGGACACTATTACGGCGGTATGTAGAACTTGGAGGAGAACCCGCCTTGCAGCGCCCGAAGACTACGCGCGTTGGACTTATCGTCATTGAAGCCTGGTTAAAGAGACTCTTGAGGAGTCCGGATTAGGGGTGTCCGGATGGCGGACTACCATCATCGGCGGACTATCATCGGCGGACTATCATCATCGACGGACTCCAAGACTATGAAGATACAAGATTGAAGACTTCTCCCGTGTCGGATGGGACTTTCCTTGGCGTGGAAGGCAAGCTTGGCGTCTGGATATGTAGATCTCCTACCATTGTAACCGACTCTATGTAACCCTAGCCCTCTCCGGTGTCTATATAAACGGATGGCTCTAGTCCGTGGGACTACTGATCCTAACAACCCTTACAATCATACCATAGGCTAGCTTCTAGGGTTTAGCCTCCTTGATCTCGTGGTAGATCCACTCTTGTAAACATCCACAATATCAATATCAATCGAGCAGGGCGTGGGTTTTACCTCCATCAAGAGGGCCCGAACACAGGTAAAACATCGTGTCCCTTGTATCTGTTACCATCCACCTAGGCGCACAGTTCGGGACCCCCTACCGAGATCCGCGGTTTGACACCGATAATCTTATTTACTACCGTCGTTCTAAGCAAATAAGAAGCAAAACATGATAAACATCACATGCAATCAAATAGTGACATGATATGGCCAATATCATTTTGCTCCTTTGATCTCCATCTTCGTGGCACCATGATCATCTTCGTCACAGGCATGACACCATGATCTCCATCATCGTGTCTTCATGAAGTTGTCATGCCAACGATTACTTCTACTTCTATGGCTAACACGTTTAGCAATAAAGTAAAGTAATTTACATGGCGTTATTCAATGACACACAGGTCATACAAAAAATAAAGACAACTCCTATGGCTCCTGCCGGTTGTCATACTCATCGACATGCAAGTCGTGAATCCTATTACAAGAAGATGATCATCTCATACATCACATATATCATTCATCACATCCTTTGGCCATATCACATCACAAAGCACTTGCTGCAAAAATAAGTTAGACGTCCTCTAATTGTTGTTGCATGTTCTTACGTGGTTGTTATAGGTTTCTAGCAAAACGTTTCTTACCTCGTAAAACCACAGCGTGATATGCGATTTCTATTTACCTTTCATAAGGACCCTTTTCATCGAATCCGCTCCAACTAAAGTGGGAGGCAGACACCGCTAGCCACCTTATGCAACTAGTGCATGTCGATCGGTGGAACTGTCTCACGTAAGCGTCGTGTAAGGTCGGTCCGGGCCGCTTCATCTCACGATGCCATCGAGCAAGATAAGACTAGTAGTGGCAAGAAAATTGACAACATCTCGCCCCAAGCGCTTTGTGTTCTACCGTGCATAGTAACTACGCATAGACCTAGCTCATGATGCCCTTTGTTGGGGAGCGTGGCAGAAATCAAAAAATTTCGCATCACCAAGATCAATCTATGGAGTTATCTAGCAATGAGGGGAAAAGGAGTGCGTCTACATACCCTTGTAGATCGCGGCGGAGCGTTCAAGAAGCGGGGTTGATGGAGTCGTACTCGTCGTGATCAAATCACCGATGACCCGGCGCCGAGCAGATGACACCTCCGCGTTCAACACACGTCACAGTTGGGAAGGCGTCTCCTCCTTCTTGATCCAGCAAGGGAAGGAGAGGTTGATGGAGATCGGCAGACCTGACAGGCGTGGTGGTGGATCAGTGAGGATCTCGGCGGGGCCGCCAAGCACTACGGAGAGGAGGAGGTGTTGGAGAGGAGAGGGGCGCCCGGGGCTGAGGTGCGGCTGCCTCCCTCCCCACACTATATAGGCCCCCAGAAATCGCATGACCCTAGAGATGGGATCTCCAAGGGGTGGCGGCCAAGGGTGGCGCCCCCAAGCCAGGCGCCCCACCCCTAGGGTTTCTGCCCTAGGCGTGGTTGGAGGCCCAAGGCGCACCAGCCCTCGAGGCTGGTTCCCTCCCACTTCAGCCCATGGGGCCCTCTCGGATAAGTGGCCCCACCGGTGGACCCAGGACCCTTCGGTGGTCGGTACAATCCGTTGACCCCGAAACTTTCCCGATGGCGAAACTTGACTTCCTATATATAAATATTTACCTCTGGACCATTCCGGAACTCCTCGTGGCGTCAGGGATCTCATCAGGGACTCGAACAACTTTCGGGTTCTGCATACTAATATCTCTACAACCCTAAGCGTCACCGAACCTTAAGTGTGTAGACCCTACGGGTTGGAGAACCTGTGAACATGACCAAGGCGACTCTCGGTCAATAACCAGCGGTGGGATCTGGATACCCATGTTGGCTCCCACATCTCCTCGATGATCTCATCGGATGAACCACGATGTCGAGATTCAATCAATCCCGTATTCAATTCCCTTTGTCAATCGTTCGTTACTTGCGAGACTCGATCGTCGGTATCCCAATACCTCGTTCAATCTATTCTTGGCAAGTCACTTTACTAAATCCGTAATGCATGATCCGTGACGGACACTTGGTCACATTGAGCTCATATGATGATGCATTACCGAGTGGGCCGAGATACCTCTCCGTCATACGTGGTGACAAATCGATCTCGATTCGTGCCAACCCAACAAACACTTTTGGAGATACCGTAGTGCACCTTTATAGCCACCCGATTCGTTGTGACGTTTGGCACACCAAAGCACTCTATGGTATCCGGGAGTTGCACAATCTCATGGTCTAAGAAATGATACTTGACATTTGGAAAAGCTCTAGCAAAGCGAACTACGATCTTGTGCTATGCTTAGGATTGGGTCTTGTCCATCACATCATTCTCCTAATGATGTGATCCGTTATCAATGACATCCAATGTCCATAGTCGAGAAACCATGACTATCATTGATCAACGAGCTAGTCAACTAGAGGCTCACTAGGGACATGTTGTGGTCTATGTATTCACACATGTATTACGATTTCCGGATAACACAATTATAGCATGAATAATAGAAAATTATCATGAACAAAGAAATATAATAATAACCATTTTATTATTGCCTCTAGGGCATATTTCCAACAGTTTAAATGCATAAGAAGGTCATCTTCACGCAATCCCATGTAATGAACAAGAATGGTATAAAGAGTTGGCTTACAATGGCCACTTCACACAATACATTAATAATTCATACATCATCCAAAATACACACATAGTCCGACTACGGACAACCAAATGAAAATAAGATAACCTAACTTCTAGTTCCCGATCGTCCTAACCGGGCACCACTACGATCATCAGGAAAGAAACATAGCGACCAAGGTCCTCATCGAACTCCCACTTGAGCTCGGTTCGTCACCTGCCTTTAGTATCATCGGCACCTGCTGGCTGTGTTGGTAGTATCTGGTGAGTCACGAGGACTCAGCAATCTCAAAACCACGAGATCAAGACTATTTAAGCTTATGGGTAGGATGGGGTAATGAGGTGGAGTTGCAGCAAGCACTAGCGAATATGGTGGCTAACATACATAAATAAGGCGAGAAGAGAAGCAACAAAGCGGTCGAGAAGCTAGAGGTGATCTGAAACTACTACGTTCATACATAACCCAAACCGTGTTCACTTCCGGACTCCATGAAAAGAGACCATCACGGCTACACGAGGTTGATGCATTTAATTAAGTCAAGTGTCAAGTTCTCTACAACGGACATTAACAATTTCCATCTACCACATAACCGCATGAGCACGACTCTCGAAAGTTTATACCACAGCAGGGCTGTCCCAACAGCCCATTACAAGCTCTCACGATCAAAGAAGGATATTCCTTCTCCCGGAAAGACCCGATCAGCCTCGGAATCCCAGTTACAAGACATTTCGACAATGGTAAAACAAGACCAGCAAGACCGCCCGCTGGGCTGACAAATCCCGATAGGATCTGCACATATCTCATTCTCAGGGCACACCGGATAAGCTCAGCATACAGGTACCAACATAACCCAAGTTGCCAAGGGACGGTCCCTGCGGTGCTCTAGTTTGGACCAACACTTTCGGAGGAGCACTAGCCGGGGGTAAAATAAATATGACCCTTGAGTCTGCGAGAACCCAAGGGAAAAAAGGCTTGGTGGCAAATGTTAAAACCAAGGTTGGGCCTTCTTTGGAGGAGTTTTATTCAAAAGCGAACTGTCAAGGGGTCCCATAACTAACCCAGCGTTAGGAGCGAAAAATCAAGGAACATAACACGGTATGGCGGAAACTAGAAGCGGCAAGAGTGGAACAAAACACCGGGCATAAAGCCGAGCCTTCCACCCTTTACCAAGTATATAGATGTATTAATTAAATTTGGGATATATTGTGATATCCCAAAATCATCATATTCAAAATGGAGCAATCTTCAACTTCACTGCAACTAACAATGCTACAAGAGGGGCTGAGCAAAAGCGGTAACATAGGCAAACAACGGTTTGCTAGGGCAGATGGCTTGGAGGCTTGACATGGCAAAATGGGAGGCGTGATAAACAAGTGGTAGGTAGCACAACATAGCGATAGAGCCAACAACTAGAAAGCAACGATAGAAGTGATATTGAGGTAATGGTCATCTTTCACGAGATCACGCAAGGAAGAAGAACAAGTCCATGAAGAAGACAAGCGGACGTACTCGAGCGAATCCTCACAACTCGAGCGAAACGAAGCTAACGAGAGAAGCAAACCGGAAAGAAGCAAACAACATGGTAAACAACCATCACATCAACATGGCATGATTCACAATCAAGTATGATGCATGTCCATTTAAATAAGGCATGGCATGGCAAAGTCCACAAACAATACTACAAATTAAGTGGAGCTCAATATGCAACGAGTTGCATATTGGCTGAACACCACATTCAAGTCATTTAGTTCGCTCTCGTTTATGTACCCAACAATATTAAATGTTATTAAACATGTCAAAAGGGTGAAGCATAAATAAACTAACTATTTAGGCAAGTTTAAATGAGGCCGGAACAACAAACAATTCCGGAAAATCCTCATATGCATATTTAGAATTTGCTACTGTTCTGCCCTAAACACAATTTTAATGTTGTTAAACAGCAAAATGAAGTGCACCATGTTAAACTAGGCATTATTCTACCCCATTTAGATGTAAAGTTTATTTAAAATGGAAATACGATTATTTAGTTATGAAATAAATCATTTTAACATGGTAATATGCAAATTAAATGCAAACAACATTTTAAACATTTTAAACATGGATGAAAGTTGCATATTATGAAACTAGATGAAATTCTAAGCACCTTACATGTTGAAAACATTTTAATATGATGCATGGTTACGGAATTATTATATGCATGTCGTTGAGGGTTTTGTAAAACTGCACTCTCTGGATAAATAGCTAAATTCATGACGTTAAAAAACATAAGCGGGCAGAAACTGGCAGACCAACAGAACATACAGTGAGGCTGCTCACCATTGCCACGGCCAGATTCGTGATGATGAGTGAGGCGGCAAGGGAGGCTGGCCTTTGGGCCTTGGCGCGGGAGGATAGGGCCTTGATCAGCTTGGTGGGGCAGCGGGCGTCCTACCTTTCGACAGGAAGCACATCCGTGGCTGGCACGGGAAACTCAGCAGGAGGGCGGGCGGCAGGGAATGGGAGGAGATCATCGGATCGGCAGCAAGCTTGGGGCGGCGCGGATCGAGAAGAAGGGCGACCCTCGCATGGCATGGGCTCTTGGCGGTGGTGTGAGCGCTCTTGAAGAAGGTGGCGCATGTCCTCTGTTCGCGAGGAGACAATTTGAGAGAGAAACAAGTCGGGAAGGAAAAGGTGAGGTTGAGAGGGCCTTGCTGAGCAGCAGCGACTCACGGCGGCGGCGCCCGACAAGCGCGAGAACCGGCAGGCGAGGACTTGGCGGAGGAGGCGGATCGAGACGGCTGGCAGCCAAGCATCACGAGGGACGGCGTGAAGCCCTGTCCATGGCGGCGGAGAAGCGAGAGAGATTAGGGAGGTGGAAGAAGACAGACGAAAAGGAGAAAACGGCGAGGCTGGCCTTGTCGCGGTGTTCTCCATGGCTAATGGATCGCCCGGTGAGTCGGCGGGGTTAGGCGGCGAGGTCGAGGTCGGGGCGAAGCTGGGGTGTCTGCTGCTGGCCAGTGAGAGGAGCATGGCGGCGTGTGGGGTTCTTGGTCAGCAAGCCTCCCGATGAACATGGCGAGCGGACGGGGTCAAAGGCGGAGGATCTGAGGCGAGCTCTGCTGGTCGAGAAGGGCCATGGGGCTCTGGTTGGTGGGGATCGAGGAGTCTTGGTGGAGGCGGTGTGGTGATCTAGGAGGAGCTCGAGGTGGGAGGTGCTCGGTGGTTAGCTGGGTTTGCAATTCGGTGGTGGGGATCATTGGATGGATGGATCGGGAGGAGATCCGAGGAGGAAGAGACATGAGGAGTGTGGCGGCGGGGATGGGAAGGATGGGACAGCCATCAGAGATTTTAGGGTTAGGTCGATTTATATAGTAGTTGGATTAGGTTGGGGCTATTTCTCCCTCCGATCATAATCGGGCGATCGAGAATAAAATGCTTGAAGTCCAAAAAAATAAGCGAAGATATTTTGGGGATGTTTGGGGATGATCCGGATCAACGGTGATGATTGGCGGGTCGGATTCGAGGAAGTATCGAACGCGTCTTGAGAAGTCGAGAGAGGCTGACATATAGTCGGAGGAAATCGGAGACAACGAGGTGCGACAAAGACCACGGAGAAGACAAAGAGAAGAGGCGGTCGATTGGTGCGAGAGAAGGTCAATAGAGACAAAGAAGAGGCAGCAACCACGAGCGGATGCAAGTTTTAGAAACATGGCGACAGCGGTGCCGATGCAATACAAATGATGACATTATGAATGCAACAAACAAATAAATAACATAGTGACCGCATAAAACATGGAAGGCATCACGGGCGTCGGTCTTGGGGCGTTCTGAGATGAATCTTGGGGTACCTCTCGGTGAGCCCCCTCCGCTGCGGCTGGTTCTTCCTTAACTCCGTGAGCCCCCACCCCATGAAAATTAGTGACCCAAAACTTCGATTGAGTCGAGTGAAGTGTAGCTAAATCGAGCAGCATCATAAGCAAGAGCAAGGCGAGAGCATGGTGCAAGCAAGAGCAAAACAATAGCAAGAGCACACCCAGCGAGGGACCGAGAGCAAAGCGGAAGCAGCGGTGCAGCGAGCTAAAGTAGCAGCAGCTCCTCTTGATGTGGGCGTCGCCGCCGAGGAAGCGGCGCCATGGAGGAAGTGGCGGCGACACAGCGATGGATGGAGCAGCGCCGTGTCGACTCGGGACCGAGCACCGGCAGCAGCGTGAGATCGAATCAATAAGAAAATCGGTGATTAGTGTACAACCTCTTTGGTGGCACCGATTAGGCCTCGGCTTCATCCGAGAAGCGGTGATGATGATGCTCTTCGATGGTGCGGTGAAGGCGGCGGTGTGGGAATGGAGGTGGCGTGAAAGACAAAGGGGAGCGTCGGGGCAGCTCCTTGGAGGTGGAGGGCGGGGTGGCTGAACCGGCGGGATGGCGAGATCGACGATGGATCCTCATCGATGCGGTGGATGAGGGGCGTCGAGTGTTCTTGTGGGCGGCGTCATCGTGGAAGAGGCTCCGGCTAGGTGGCGAACAAAGGAGGGTGTGGGGCTTCGCGGGTTTTCGCGGCTGACGGTGTCCGGGACTAGGGGGTACTCACCACGTCGTCTCCCGATCAGTTGGATTGGGCCGAGGATCCCCATGGCCGTATACTCATGGGCCAGTCCGGACAGTTGCCGCATAAAAGGAAGATTCCACAAGACTTGGCGATCAAGACAAGGACCCCTCCCCCACCGGCGTATTCGGCTAGGACTCTTGTTATCCTAGGCCTCTGGTGCATTATATAAACCGAGGCCAGGCTAGTCGATAGATATACAACGACAATCATACCATAGGCTAGCTTCTAGGGTTTAGCCTCCTTGATCTCGTGGTAGATCCACTCTTGTAAACATCCACAATATCAATATCAATCAAGCGGGGCGTGGGTTTTACCTCCATCAAGAGGGCGAACACTGGGTAAAACATCGTGTCCCTTGTCTCCTGTTACCATCCGCCTAGGCGCGCAGTTGGGACCCCCTACCGAGATCCGCGGTTTTGACACCGACATTGGTGCTTTCATTGAGAGTTCCGCTGTGTGATCGACAAAAGGATCGATGGCTCGTCTGCGAGATCAAGCTGCGACTTGGCACCTTCGTCACCAGCTCATTGGTCACCTTAGTTCAACAAAATTGCGCCCGATGTTGGATCACCATGTTGAGGACGAGGGCCTTCATCAAACATCAACTCCGATCTCTATCAAGATCACGGAGGAATCATCCATGGAGCTCGGGGCTCAGCGTCAACATTGCCCTCAGCGACCGTGCTGTTTTCGAACAGCGAACTTCGTATCTGCTGCCACCACCTCCTCGAGTATCGCTTTGATGATCGCTTTGGAATTGTGCTGAATTGAGTCTACAACAACCCTGGAAAATTTAGTCGAATTCCGATGGAGGAATCTCTGCAATCCACGATATCGGAGCCTGTCAAATCTGGACGGGAATCTGGACGAGTTTAGGTGTGGTGTCCAGCTTCTAGCTCGGATGTCCTTAGGAAGATCCAACCGTTGATCGGCTGCGGAATTCCTATATCTACCACCTCAAATTTCAGCTCGATCCGACCGTCGAACTCCGGGAACCTTCCGATTAGTGCATGACTTTTGGATCTGTTTTCTGCGCGAAGCGAATCCGACCGAATTCATCTTTTTTATGAGCAGGATTTGGACATCCTTTTTGAAGGAAGTTTTGTATGGGATATTGTGTATTGTTCCCAAACACATCCCACTAACCTTAAGATCTTTTGAACATGATCTTCAACATCATTGCTGGTGTCAAACCAGTCCGGCAATATTGCTCCACGGCGGCCGACCAGCGCTGAACCGCGCGTCACTTTGTTGAGCCAAGCTCAACTTCTTGGATCATCATCTTGGCAAGCCGAACAAGAGTCCGGCATCGCGAAGGATAAATCATCACCAACATCGCCCCCACGGATTACGGGCGGGCATCTGGCATCGCCCCGCGGTCGCTTCATCAAGCGGCATCGACCATGTCACGACCTGCATCGGCGAGGCGCACTATTGCTTCTTCAAGCTGGTGTCCATCACGCCGACCTACGCCGACATCTCGGCTGGACCGGGGCTTCGCCATCTCTTCATCAACCTACTCCGGACACTTGGCGTCACTAGCCGACCAGGACATGGGTGCGGATCGAGTCCCAATTTTGGGAATCACCTTCCTTGATTGCTACAACAAATAAACCGGTGCTATTAATCCTAGTATTTCTTTTTGCTCGTTTGGGTTAAATTTTTCCCAAGGAATTATTACTCTGGTTAGTCCTGCATATGTACACAGGTCTATCAAATGGTGGCGCGTTATCGGCGGTCGCATGATGGTTCAATCAGTTTCCGTACAGTTCGTGAGCGCCCGTGTCGAACTTCGGACCGACCGGTGAATCCAGGCTTTGCCGCGCCTTTATTGCATTACGCCGACGACCTGCATCGACATCAACTCGGCGCAGGCCATATTCCTTTACTACTCACTTTGCATAAATTATTTATTATGCAACATTTTTTAATTCCTATTATTACTATTATCCGGTGCACTATTTTTTGTGCACGGAAAATGATCGGCGGACTATATCCTTTAGCGTCACCTCGGCTGGGCGGGGCTTCGTCAACACTTCATTACCCCATGCCGGGGACTTGGCATCACTCTACCGTCCTGCATTGACCATGCTATGTCACCACTTCACAGTGCGAGCTCTTTGCTCCGCCACCTCGGGACGGCTTGGGGATGGAACCTTGTCCGCATCAAGCTCGGACCGCGTCGTCAATACCGAACACATTAACCAGCTAAGTTGCCTTCATGCTCAAAGTTTTAAAATTTCTAACTTGTGTTCGGTTCGACCAAGCATTATACTTTCTCGGAAAAAAGTTGCTTGTAAAAATCTTCCTCGTCGAAACTTTGTTACTTTTACACTTGACGCTACCGCTCATTATACTGAGGGCTTCTTTAGCGAAGCTTATTAATTGGGCTTTATGCCCAACACATGTCACACTTCGCATGTACCTTTTATTCACCATTATATGCATCGATATGACTTAAGTTTTGGCCAAGCTGGGTTGCTGGCTCAATGCTTACCCCTCGTTCCGATTGTTCGGCTAGGTGGTAAAGGAGCACCTCTGCGATTATTACTGCGGGTCAGCGGATGTGTACCTCGGTTGGGTGAAGCAGCTAAGCGTTCTTAAGGGAATACTCGATTCGGTGAACTAAAGATGATTTCTTACCCATTTATTTACCTGCCCCGGATGTTTTCTACTCTTTGCGAGTCGGACATGCACTTTAGGGCATGCCTCCCGAGAAAAGAACCCCTAACGGAACTATTCTCCACGGAAGATGTTTCTTACTAACCATGTAATATAACATAACTAGTTGGGCACTTATGCGATAAAGCACTAATGACCCCTCGCTTTGGTCTCCACGCATGCCCGGTTTTATAACGCGAGGTATTCGGACACCTCGGACTATTGGGTCCAGATGTTGAAGCGAAAAGGTCCGCTCGACAAGCGATCTACAATCCGGCTAGAAGGCATTCTACATGTCACCTTACATTATCAACTTTTACCCAAGTCACTTGGGGCTCTTAAATTTATATGAGCCGTTTTATGATAAATGTTTTTCTTCTTAGTCGTTGCAAAGTTTTTATTATTTATCACTCCTTGACACAAGTGTGCGGTCACTAGCAGGGAGCCTAATTTCTCTCTCAAAGAAGCCGTAGGCTGACCAGCAAGTTTGAGATAGGATGTGTCATGTTAAAGCACTGACAGAAGCACCTTTTTTCTAAAGTCAATTTTGGATTGGCACGAACACTTGATCTAGTTAGGACATTAATCTTTTGAATAAGTTTTTGGCTTTTTGAGCCCATGGCACTTTTA
Source organism: Aegilops longissima (assembly GCA_021605205.1). Lineage (NCBI taxonomy): Eukaryota > Viridiplantae > Streptophyta > Magnoliopsida > Poales > Poaceae > Aegilops > Aegilops longissima. The sequence continues at coordinate 36,134 of JAHIAM010007137.1, forward strand.
AACTATTTGTGTGTTTTCAGCACAAGTCTCGCGATTACTGCGCGGACACCTTTGAGATTCGGCAAAAACATTCTCGGATATTGCTATATATGCATCGGTTTGAATTGTGTCTTTGGTCAATAGTTGGGTTGCCCGGCTCCGCTTGCCTCCTACGTTCCGCTTTGTTCGGCTAGGTGTGCAAAGGAGAACCCCTGCGATTGTGCTTCCAGCTCGCATGGTCAAGCACCTCGATGGAGAAAGCGAAAACTGCTATCACAATAGGTGTAAACTGGTCAGCGATCCGATGACTATATTAAATGACGGACCATTCATTGGCGAAGTGTTTCAGCTTGACCTCGTTTATCGCGAACACTATCGAGGGCTATTAACGGCCTCCCAAACTAAATCCTCGATATTTTGCTCTTACATTGGAGCGAGGTTTCATGATCATGCTTAGCATGACAACCCAAAAGAAAGGAACCGATAAGCGGGACTATTTTCTCTAGAAGACATTTCTTACATTATGATAATATAACATGTCTCTCGCATACCTTTGTTTATAAAACCGTATGGCCAGATTGCCTTGTTTGTTGTAAATCTTTGCCCTCATAAAGGCTTTATAAAGTAGGACAAACACTCCTCGGCTATTGGCTGAGGAGGTGGAAGCCGATGGTCGGTCAACAAAGTTTTGTACAATGCGGATCCGAGCATTAATGACGTAAAAGTACTTGGATACATAGAGTCATTACACATAATTTGTGATTTTACTATGGATATCGATCCTTAATTGACCTCCGTGCCGCATTAAGGCTCGAGGGCCTCTTGGGCTTGAACTTATTATTTACAAATATTAAAGGGCACATCAATCCCTTGATGCGGTGTTGCCACCCGACCCGGTGTCTCGGAGAGCTCTTGCATTGCATGTTCTATGTAGAAAATTTTAAGCGCAATCAGTTTCGAGGAGATTTTGATCCTCGGGTTGTTGGCCGCACCCAACCTGAGTCTCGAGGACTGAAACCGCGCTTTTGTGTCCCAAAGTATTACTGCGAGCTAGGACTTGATCCTCGGACGATTTTGCAAATCAACTTTGAGTCTCGTGACTCTGAGGATCAGCGGTCTTATGTCATCCTTCATGTGCATCTCGGGTTTTAGGCCGATACCCACCTTGAGGACTCACGGCACCAATCAAAAATATTGACAAAAATCGGCCCACATTGGGGTGGTGCACCACCTCGAAGCGATCGGCGTAAAGCTCGAGGCGCTAGTGGCTGGCTCCATAGAGGCACTCCGGCATTAAGCTCGGCTAAACTCCTTCAAACTTCTTTGAACCAAGGTGATTCGACACCTCGGATCAGTCCGGCGTTGGAGCTCGGATACATAGTCCGGCGTTGGAGCTCGGATACCGTCCGGCGTTGGAGCTCGGATACATAGTCGGCGTTAGAGCTGGGAAGCGATCCGGCATTGGTGCTCGGCTGCAAAAGATACCTCGAATGCAGTCCGGCGTTGGAGCTCGGGACGCAAAGGGCGTTGCCACCGGGAACAACTTCAAACCGAGTGTGGCATAAAAATAACAAGGCATTGATAAAGGCGGAAACTTAAAGGGCTCCTCGGATACCGGCGTATAAACTCGTCGAATGCATTTGGCGATCCTCAAATCGAAGATGAGAAGATTTGTTGAACCGGTTTTCAAGACCGGCGGCCAGAAGATGAAGAACAGTTGGAAGAATCGAGGCGTCCCCAAATTGAAGACGGTTCGAAGACTCTTGGCGGTGTCGGGACTAGGGGTACTCACCACGTCGTCTCCCGATCGGTTGGATTGGGCGAGATCCCCATGGCCGTATACTCATGGGCGATCCGGACGGTTGCCGCATATAAAGGAAGATTCCACAAGACTTGGCGATCAAGACAAGACCCCTCCCCACCGGCGTGTTCGGCTAGGACTCTTGTTATCCTAGGCCTGCGGTGCATTATATAAGCCGAGGCCGGGCTAGTCGATAGATATACAACGACAATCATACCATAGGCTAGCTTCTAGGGTTTAGCCTCCTTGATCTCGTGGTAGATCCACTCTTGTAAACATCCACAATATCAATATCAATCAAGCGGGGCGTGGGTTTTACCTCCATCAAGAGGGCCGAACACAGGTAAACATCGTGTCCCTTGTCTCCTGTTACCATCCGCCTAGGCCTTGATTCGGGACCCCCTACCGAGATCCGCGGTTTGACACCGGCAGCGGCCTTGGGGGTGGGGCGGATGGGATGGGAAGTGGGGAACCATGGCTTAGGGCGCTTGTCCAAAATGTGGGGTAAGTTCACGAAATTACCCCCACCGATTTGAGCTAAGCGGTTCTTTCGGTTCGGTATCACAAGCATTTCACATGTCGGGATTTCATAGGAGGTGGGAGTTTTACATGCGCGTTGTAGTTTTGGAATAGGAAGGCGGCGGTTGAGATGGAGGGAGTTAGCCGAACTGCTTTGAGACAAAGATATATCTTAAATATTTGGGGTAACAAAGCGGCGGGTTGAAATTTCGGACAAGCCCAGCGTGTCTTGTACCAAATCAATTCGCACTTCGTCGACGAAAAAACAAAAATAAATCAATTCGCAGCACACAAGAGAGTCTAGTCCCATGTCTTGACCAAATCAATTGGCACTACAAATGTCATTCAAAACTTTGAATTCATGTTATGTTCAATTAAAATATTTCACTCGTGTATAATGCATGCAACTTTATTACTCAAATGAGCGTTTTAGTGCATTCCAAGCGTATATACTACGCTTCAATATGAACTAAATTTGAATTCGTTTCTCTATTTGAATAAGATCTACAATGATGATTGTTGTGAAGTCAAACCATTTGAATTCGTTTCTCTATTTTAATAAGATCTACAATCATCATAATTGTCAAGTTAAACCATCGTTTTTGTATTATCTTCACAGCACACCACATGATTACTCTTGAGTTAGAATGAACTATGTGTACTATATGAACTCGAACTCGATTTTTTGAATCCACTTTATGTTGATTTCAAATCACGGTACATTCAAGCTCTATCTAGATCTTCATAATCTAAACCATGTCTCATATATATAATGTGTTTATCACATAATGTATGGTGCCCACCCCTCGCCTACAAGTATTTAGATGTGAGTTGTAAACAACACATATTATACACGGCATGCTTGTCACGAATATAGGAATCTATTAAAGGTTATTTTCCTCTCGTTAAACGTAACGTGGGGGTGGTGTAGGTGGTTAGCCTATTCGCTCATCAAACTTGAGGTCTCGGGTTCGATAACTACACTTGAGCATAATTTTGTTTTTGTTAGACTTCTTTTTCCACCCAATGACAGGTAGGCCCGCATGTGAGAGAGAGAGAAAGTGATCTGGCGGTGCAGGAGGATTCTTTGATTGGTCAAAATGGATGGAGTGCAGACTATCACGATCTCATAGTAACTGTATAATCACCTCATCACGTATCGCTGCAGCCTCGGCGCTTGTTTTCTAGGGTTTGCACTCTTCACTCTCTCTCCGGTATATATATACATGTTGGAGCCTCGGTAGCTTGTGGTTGCTCTCTTCACACTCTCTCACCCTCTCGAGATCTAAACAAGACTGTGTTGGCCTCTCTCTCTCCCCCTCACTTTGCTGGTCAAAAGCGGCGGGATCCGTCCTTGCCGGGAAGGAAGGAGGCTTATATTTGTCATTGTCAGCGAAGGAATCCTCTATTAGGCGCAGATTGTTCTCTTTCACCCAGCAGCGGCGTGGGGGCCTCAAACCCCTTCTTCCTCGCCGCCGTACATAGTGTGGGCGAGCGGTCTCTGGTGGCCACGAAGCCACCAAGAACCTTAAGGTATAATTTACTTATTCCACATGCATTGCTCTAGCTGCATGTGGGCTTTCCTGCACTCGAATCTAGGTGTTGGATCAAGCAGGAAAGTAGTGGGGAAAGTTGTATAGCATGAATCTAGGATGTGGTTCAAAGAGGAAAGGAAGGGGGAAAATGCAATCAGACTGGCTATCCGGCACCTCGTTGGTCGAAAGGGAAACAATGACAAACACAGTACACACATACGTAACAAACTGATCTTTTGTTTTTTGGGGAACAAGGCTGTAGAGTTTGGCGGGACTAGATTTGCTGCGCTCACATAGAAAGGTGTCTAAAGATAACAAAAATGGGACCAACACAAATATGCTCCTTGGTTTGTTTTTTGTTCTTTGTTTGCAACAGACTATGCATCACCCTTCATACTTTGGTAGATGCACATGGTGTGGTCGTCCAACATCCCGTGCAACTCTTTAAGCATTGTTAATCTAAGGCCTTGTTTGGTTAAAGACTCCCTAGTCCCTACCTTGGTTCTGCTACGTCTTGAGCTTGCGTTGGTTTTCCCGAAGGAGAGGATGATGCAGCGAGTAAGCGTAAGTATTTCCCTCAGTTTTGAGAACCAAGGTATCAATCCATTAGGAGGCCACGCAAAGTCCTCGTCGTACCTACAAAACAAATAGATCCTCGCAACCAGCGAATAGGGGTTGTCAATCCCTTCACGGTCACTACGAGAGTGAGATCTGATAGAGATGATAGATAATATTTTTGGTATTTTGGTATAAAGATGCAAAGTAAAATAAAAGGCAAAGTAAAAGAGCAAAGCAATAATAAAGCGTGGGAAGATTAATATGATGAAAATAGACCGGGGCCATAGATTTCACTAGTGGCTTCTCTCAAGAGCATAGGTATTTTACTGGTGGGTGAGCAATTACTGTTGAGCAATTGGCGAGAATTGAGCATAGTTATGAGATTATCTAGGTATGATCATGTATATAGGCATCACGTCCGAGACAAGTAGACCGACTCCTGCTGCATCTACTACTATTACTCCACTCATCGACCGCTATCCGGCATGCATCTAGAGTATTAAGTTAATGAAAGCGAATGGCATTAAGCAAGATGACATGATGTAGAGGAATAAATTCATGCAATATGATAAATACCCCATCTTTTTATCCTCGATGGCAATAATACAATACGTGCCTTGCTGCCCCTCATCCTTTGGAAAGGACACATAAGATTGAACCCAAAGCTAAGCACTTCTCCATTGCAAGAACTACCAATCTAGTTGGCCAACCAAGCGGATAATTGAAGAGACTTGCAAAGATAACTCAATCATAGATAAAAGAATTCAGAAAAGATTCAAATATTGCTCAGAGATAATCTTGATCATAAACCCACAATTCATCGGCCTCAACAAACACACGCAAAGAAGATTACATCAAATAGATCTCCACGAGAGAGGAGAACATTGTATTGAGATCCAAAAGAGAGAAAAGCCATCTAGCTACTAACTATGGACCGAAGGTGCAGAGTAAACTACTCACACTTCATCGAGAGGCTATGATGTTGATGTAGAAGCCCTCCGTGGTGGAATCCCCTTCGGCGGAGCTCCGAGCAGGCCCCAAGATGGGATCTCGTGGATCTGAAAGTTGCGATGGTGGAATTA